>JAQHUG010000203.1:2437180-2457454 GCA_028555095.1 Dicrostonyx torquatus
CTGAAAAGGCATTTGACAAAATTCAACACCCCTTTATGATAAAGGTCTTGGAGAGATTTGGGATACAAGGAACATATCTAAATATAATAAAAGCGATATACAGCAAGCCAACAGCTAACATCAAATTAAACAGAGAGAAACTCAAAGCGATTCTGCTAAAATCAGGAACGAGACAAGGCTGTCCACTCTCTCCATATCTCTTTAATATAGTGCTTGAAGTTTTAGCAATAGCTATAAGACAACATAAGTAGATCAAGTGGATTCGAATTGGAAAGGAAGAGGAGATGCCCATCCGTACTACAAAAGCATTTGTGCTACTATGTTTATAGAGCATTATTTGTAATAGCCAGAACCTGGATACAACTTAGGTGCCCCTCAATGGAAGAATAGATCAAGAAAGTGTGGAATATATACACATTAGAATACTACTCAGTGGTAAAAAACAATGACATCTTGAATTTTGCATGCAAATGGATGGAAATTGAAAACACTATCCTTAGTGAAATATCCCAAATTCAAAAATATAAGTATGGTATGTACTCACTCACTTGTGGACCCTAGCATAAACAAAGGACATTAAGCTTATAGCTCACCAGCTAGAGAAGCCAAATAGCAAGATGAACCCAAAGAAACACATATATAGTTCCTCCTGGAAATTGGAAGCAAACAAGATCACCAGGCAAAATTTGGAAGCACAGGTGTGGTGATGGGGGTGAGATAGTGGTTGGCGGTGGGGGTAGATAAAAGGGAGGGGGTAGAAGCGAGCAGTGATGAGCAGGGGAGAGCTTGGATGTGGGGGAGGGTGGAAATGGAGGAAGGGTGGATATTGGAGAAGTGAATAAGGTATACATTAAGGGAGTCATTTTAAGTTTGGCAAGAGACTTGTCTCAAGAAGGGATCCCAGGTGTCCACAAGGATGTCCCCAGCTAGGTATTTGGACTACAGAGGAGTGGGTCCCTGAGCATCCTTGTTCCATAGTCACATTGATGAATATCTTGATCATCACCTGAGAAATTTCTCCTGATGGATGAAGATAGAGTCAGAGACCCACATCCAGATCAGAACAAAGGACTGAGCTCCCAAGGTGCAGTTGAAGAGCAGAAGGCGGGAGAAGATGAGCAAGGAAGTCAGGCCTGCAAGGGAATGGTCCATCAACTGAGGCAGTGTACCTGATGTATTGGGAGCTCATCAAATCCAGCTGGACCAGGACTGAAGGAGCATATGACCAAACCGGAGTCTCTGAATATGTCTGCTAATGGGGACTGACTGTGAAACTAATGATAATAGCAAGGACCTATCTCTTCTGTATGTGTTGGCTTCTTGGGAACCTAGTCTATATGGTTGCACACCTTATTAGGCCAGGATGGAGGGGGAAGGGCCTTGTGCTTCCCACAGGTCAGGGTATCCTGCCCCCTCTTAAGGAAGCAGGGGAAGGGAGGAGGGATACTGGGGGAGTGGGAGGGCCAGGGACAAGGGGAGTAAATGTAAATTTTTCTTTTAACAATACAAAAAGGAAAAAAGAAAGAAAAAATATGATGAATATGTTGAATGCTGGTGGTTATCAGAACAAAGGAAAAGCAAAATATCCTTAGCGGAAATTGCTGGAAGCCAATTAGTATGGCCATAACATGTAAGAAAAGATGGGAAAATGACCAGAATCTATGTTTAGTGCATAAAAACTTTGGCCTTAAAAATTCTACTGACATTTTAAGATGATCTTAAGTCTGACTAAATGGCCAGTTAGTTCACATACCCTCTCCACTATTGCTTAGTCTCTTAGTTGAGATCATACTTGTAGATTCCTGGGAATTTTCTTGTGCCAGGATTCTTGCTAGCCCCATAAAAGCTTCTTCAATCAAAATACCTCTTTCCTTGTTCTCCATCTCTGTCCTTACTTCATTTCGACTATCCAGGCCCTTCAAGTTCTCCTCACACCTCCCCTTCTCCTCTCCTTCTCCCATTCCTTCCTACCTTCTCCCCCACCGTCATGCTCTTAGATTTGTCAGGAGATTTGTCTATTTCTCTTTCCCAGGTGTATCTATATATGTTTCTCTAAGGGTTCACCTTGTTACTTAGCTTCTCTAGGGTCATGGACTGTAGGCTCTTTGTCCTTTGCTTCATAGCTATTATCAATTTATGAGTGAGTAAATACCATTCTCATCTTTCTGTGTCTGGTTACTTCACTCAGGATTTGCTTTCAAATTTCAAGATATCATTGTTTTTAACCATTGAGTAGAACTCCATTGTGTAAATGTGCACATTTACTCTATCCATTGTTCGGTTGAAACTCATTTCAGTTGTTTCCAGCCTATAGCTATCATAAATGCTGCTATGAACATAGTTGAACAAATGTCCTATTAGTATAATTGTGAATCCTTTGCTTATGTGCCCAAGAGTGGTATTTCTGCGTCCTGAGGTAGGTTGATTTCCAATTTTCTGGGAAACAGCCATACTGATTTTCATAGTGGTTTTTTACAAGTTTCCATTCCCACAAGGAGTGTTCCCCTTACTCCACATCCTCTTCAGCATATGCTATTATTGGTGTTTTCTTTCATAGCCATTCTGACTGGTGTAATATAGTACCTTAGAATCATTTTGAATTGCATTTCCCTGATGATTAAGAATGCTGAACATTTCCTTAAGTGTCTTTCAGCCCTTTGACATTCTTCTCTTGATAATTTTCTCTTTAGATATGTACCCTTTTTATGGATTGTTTGAAATTTTGATGTCTAATTTCCTGAATTCTTTATATATTTTGGAGATCAGTCCTCTGTAAATGTGACATTGGTGAAGACTTTTTCCTAATCAGAACCCTTCCTTTTGGTCTTATTGATTGTGTCCTTTGCTTTATAGAAGCTTCTCGTTTTAGGAGGTTCCATTTATTTATTGTTGCTATCAGTGTCTGTGCTGCTGGGGCTATATTTCATTTGTGGCCTCCTGTGCCCATGTATTGAAGGCTACTTCCCATTTTTTTTTCTATCACATTAGTGTGGTCATATTTATTTTGAACTCTTTAGTTCATTTGGACTTGAGGTGTTTTTTTTTTTTTTTGCGTGAAGATAGATATGGATCTATTTGAATTCTTCTATATGTTGACATCTGATCATGCCAGAACAATTTGAATTGTCACCATAGAATCTTCATCCAGCAACTTATTAAGGCAGAGGCAGAGACCTGAAGTGGAGCACTGGGTTGAGCTCCCAAAATCTAGTTGAAAAGTCGAAAGAGTGGGAATATGAGCAAACAGGTCAAGACCATGATGGGTATACCCACTCGAACAGTTTATCTGAGCCAATGGGAGCTCACCAACTCCAGCTGGACTGGGAAAGAACAAGGATAGGACCAACTTAGACAATGCATGACAGTTGTATGGCTGGGGCAGACAGCTGGGCCACGGGCAGTAAGTAGCACCAGAATTTGTCCCAACTCCTTGATTCAGCTTTTTGGAACCCATTCTCTTTGGATGGATGCCTTGCTCAACCTGGATATAGTGGTGAGGGCTTTGGTTCTTCCTTGGAGCAATGTCCTTTGACCTCTTTAGGGAGATGATGAGGTTGAGGGTGGAAAAGTGGAGGGAATGGTAGTAGGGGAGTAAGTGGGAACTGGGATTGGTATGCAAAATAAAAAATAGCTTGTTTTATAAAAATAAAATGGAAAAAAGCTAAGAAAAAAATTCTAGTGACACTAAAAAATAAATACCAAAGATCAGTTACCACAAAAAGGTGATGAACACAATTGCAATATTTCTCCACGATACAAACTACAATGATAAGAAATAGAAGTAATAAATGAAGCTGTATATAAGTATTAAAAATCATTGTAGAAAGAGGTGAAGAAAATTATATAAATGGAATAAATAAGAAACTAGATCAAATAATGGAGAAGAGAAGAGGCTGTGGAGATATCCACCAAAAACATATAGTTTACCTTATATGCGTAATTGTCATATGCTCCTTCAACCTGTTGAAAGTGGGTTCTTGGAGCAAGGAGGATGTCACTGCTTCTAGTATATTTGTTTCAGGAATTTTCTAACATACCTTTAACTCTGTGACAGGGAGAAAAGAGATCAGTGAAAGTGCCTAAGATTAAAACCAACCAACAAACAAATACTGTTGTTTTAGAAAGAGTAAGAAAGAAAATTATTTCCAGCATAAAATACTGTTTTCTGTGACTTAAAAATACCTAGGATGGGAACAGGTTAGCAGAAATTGGGCCAGAGGAAGCTTGTTTGTTAAGGCAGTTTAGTTGGGAGTTCCAGTGAAGCCCATCACTTTCACCAGCCAGCTTCTGGTGGATGATTATAAACACCTGATTGGATATAATCTCTTTATTTCTTATTATCTGTTCTTTAAATTGGAAACCATACCCATGAAGACACTATGCTCCCAGTTCCTGCATATTCATCTGTTTTTCATTTGTTTGTTTGTTTTTATGACAAGGGCTTACTTTGTAGCACGTCTGACCTGGAACTGACTTTGCAGACCAGACAAGTCTTGACTCAAACTCACAGAGACCCACTTGTTCTATGATAAATGCTGGGATTAAAGACTGATACACCATTCTTATTCCTCTGTTCTGTATTCCTGATGACTGCAGCTTGGTGTTTCAATAGAACTTTCTGGTGGGTTTCTGTCGGATGGCTGTAAGCTCCTGATTCAGTGATGCTGCCTTTGGTCTGCTCTTTGCTTTCATAATTGGTCTACTCCAGCAATCTCTGCTGGAAATTGTGAGCAACTGATTTGATCATATTTTCATATCTATCTTCTACTAGTTATTTTTGCTTTTAGTTAACACACTTTTTGAAAGGCACTATTAACATAGCTCATTATCTTCACTATATAGAACACTATTTCATTCAGAAGGTTGGTAATACACTGCATTATCTACTATCCTCTAATCCCTATTATTTTACAATTCTGGTCTTACTGCCCATCACCCTCATCCCAATCCGGCCTCTATCAGGTTATTTGAATACTCAACATTTTTTATGTTCCTCCAAAACAGTGGGTTTCCTTAGAGCAAGACTTTTGTATTAATCTTTCTTTACTTGAAAAGCTTTTCCAAAATGAAAACAGACCTTAATCCCAATTACTCCAAAGTATTTTAAAAAGAAATAACATAAATAATATGACAAACTAGTTCTAATTCTCCACTTCATTCCACTTATTATATAATTTTTTTACTTTTAGTCACATTGATTACTTTATTTCTTATTTCAATACTGTACAATATGGTAATTATATTTACCAGAAGTGATAGATACCTTGTTTATAAGATTCTCAAAATCTTTGTAGCTTTTTTCACCCTCTGTAGTAGCCTTAATGCTTATAACAGTACCTAAAATGCAGATGAATTAAACTGATGGTATTACATGGAATAGTAAAGGTAAAATGTGTTAACAAATACTAGATTAGTGAATAGTTTAAATGTGGCGTATTAGATTCAATTAATTTATGAAAACTAGTTGGATTAATGGGAACTGTTATTTTTCACGTAGCCTTCAAATCATGAAAACAATCTGGGAAATTCACATCAGAATTCACTGTATTATTACTACAATTCCAACAATCTTTAAATCTATTTTTTTTCTGAATTTGTGTGTTGGGAATCAAACCAAGAACATATTTCACGATGAATGGATTTTATACCACTAAGATATACCTTCTGCATTTCCATGAGTCTTTTAGAATCCTACAATGAAATGTTTCAGGCACAGTTATTAATTTTTTTTAATGCTTATCCGCTCAATTTCAAATATAAGTAATAATTTAACCTAAAACATCAGAGAATAACCTTTTCATACATTTTAGAATGCCATTGTCAAAGGCAGGCTACTACTACTTGATACCATATCCAAACACAAAATAAATGGAATTACAGGCCAACACTTACCATTCAACTACCAGTGTACCAATTGCCTGGTCTTTGAAGCAGCACTATACATTTTCAAATGGTCTGTTTATTTTGGTAATATATCGAGGAAGGATTTTAAAACACTTGGCATATGTCTTCTCAGGATATTGTGTGTTGCATGTAGCTGCTATTATACACACACACACAAAAAAAAAAAAGAACAATTAAATGCCTATATTTGAAACCAACCTCTGCCTATAAGAATTTCAGGTGAGAACCTATGTACACTGACATCAGAAGGGAAAAGACATCCTACTTAAGGTAAGCACAGTTTCTGCTTTAAAGACTTTCACACATAAATTTCTCTCAGCCAATGCACAAACATTTTCTAGGTTCCAAACAGACATTCATTAGAGGGCATGTGGGGGGTCTCTGGAACGGCTCAGGTGATTTGAGGCTGTTAATGAGGTAGCACCTTGTGTTTGGAAAGATCCCATTGGCCGTTGTAGCACACTGTGTGTGCAAATAGACATAGTGTTTAAACCTATACAGCAACTGCAGCAAAAGTCTTTTGCAAATTTGTTTCTAGTGGGACAGTTTAAATGTGTTGCCACATGGGTATTTATGAATTAGAATTAAAAGCACACAGAAGGATGCAGCACAGAGAATCAAGCAAACTGCTTGCTGTTGTGATGGGACCAGGAAATGTCAAAGGCATGTTTCAGGCTGACATGGGGAAGAAGCGATATATCAAGGGATGTTAAATCTGTGTGTCACCTCAGAGAGGCTCTGATATACTGGTTTTGTGTATAAGGAAGAAAAAAAAAGTGATTTTCCCCAGAGCTATGTCTTTAGTGAGTGTGTCTATTTCATCACTGTTCTCTCGGGTATGATGACTGGTTTGTGAGCATAGACTGTGTCATAAAACTCATCCAGAGTCCTTGGCTACAGGTAATCTCTGAGGAGAGGTGGTGTGAATGCTTTCTTTGGTTCCTGGCCCCCTGCTGAAAAAAACCTTTTACTTATTTCCAGGGAATACTAAATTGAAATAACATTAAGCAGTAGACAGACACAAGAGTCTGATTCACAGGACATTTCCAAATAGGGAAAGTCAGAGCCTTCGTGTACTTGTAACAATGATACACAGATGGGGATTAGAGTCTGGTGAGAAATTGTGGGTTGATGATGTGTTGACAATTTCAAATATCTGTTCATTCCCACATCACCAGGCAGGCAATTGTCCGTACTACTGGGGAGATTGCAAAGTTATTCAGGTAACCATCTTGTTAGCTTTGTAGAATATTTAGCTGGGTACAAATATCCAGCTCAAAGAAACATCTACAGAACCAGGTCTTTAATGCTAGTGATTACCTGATACATGGTTATATATGTAGAGAGAGAATAAAAGGCTGAATATCACCATAAAATGCTGTTGTTTTAAGTTTAAGTTAAATGAAATAAAACATTTATCCTTAGGTGACAGCAATGACACAAAGATTCCTCCCTTGAACAAGCTGCCATGAAATGCAAAGTGAAGAAGACAATTACATAAGTGAAAAATAGATGATTTTCTGGTTAGCTTAACAAAAAACATGTCAGCTTGAAAACAGCTTCCAAATGCAAACTCTGCTGCAAAATCAAATGTTTCCTTTAATGCTTTAATGGTTAGGATTTTGAGCTCTACCATCTTCATTCCACGGACAGCCATTTCTTTTTGTGTTTTAAACTCATGCTGGTCTTTTTTAACTTGTTTATTTAGTCATTATTTGGTTTATATTTTCCATTGTATGCTTTTAATCACAAACTACATAATATTATATTGTATAATTATGTAACATATATTTGCAACAATACTTACCTCTACATCATATTTTATGTACATATAAAGTATCTTTTAAGCAGTACACACATATATATGCACATATATGTATGCAGGTGTGTTTATAATATATATATATATATATATATATACATGTATATATATTATTGTCATAGGTCTCATTCTATTGCAGTGCAGAGACACCATGACGATGTAGTTTATAAAACAAAGTATTGAATTGGAGGCTTACCCACAGTATCAGAGTGGTAGTTCATCACCAACATGGCTGGAAGCCTGGTGTCACACATACAGGGTTGGTGCTTGAGCAGTAGCTAAATGCTTATATATGTTCTGAAAGCTGTAGGCCGAAAGACAAGACTGGTCTGTGACACACTGTCTCCAACAATCACAAAGCCACACATCCTAATATTCTCTAAATAGTACACCGAATTCAGGACAAGCTTTGAAATATATGAGTCCTTGGGGGGCAATTTACATCATTTCATGAGCATCTTAATCTAGCTGGATATAATTATTATCTATTTATCATCTGTTAGTCATTTGTTAACTAGATAACCATATTTATCAAATGTCCATGTTAGTAAGGTATTTTTCAGTTGTTTTGTTGTTGCTATGGGAAGATGGATGTTATTTAATTTTCTGTTACTGGAGCCTCTGTATATTTTTAATAGAAATGGAGAAATATATATCAGATCCTAATTAACTTTATGCTTTTAAAGCATTAAGTTCACTCATCAGTTTAAGTCAGTATTGGATATCTTTATGTAGAAAATTTCTAAAATAATTGCAATTCCATGAAGAGAAAAAAAATTTACAAATATTTTCAGCCCTATCTGAAAATGTCTTGGAGAGTCATCAAAATCAACAGTGATGAAACTGTAGCAGCCATGGAAATCAAATACCTAGTAGCTTGATATTTCAGCCATATCAGTGAAATCTCATATGCCAGGAGTTCATCAAACATACCATGACCAGTCAAGAGTCATCATGCAGCTTGTCTGGGAGGTTTCTGAAGTGAATATCACAGCCTATCTGTATTGATATAAGTTGGAACATGCTTTCAGTTCAATTATGGGAAGTTCATGCATTCACTAATATTAAGGGCATTTGTTAAAAATGCTCCCAAGCAATGGATTTACTTTAGAGAATCCTGAAGCAGTGATAGTAGCTGAAACTAAGAAAAGATTCACGGAAATTCATTAAGAACTCTTATACATCGTCTTGGGGGAAGAGATATCAAGGGTAGCCTCTGAAGTATTGTATTATGGATCTAGAAAATTTCAAAGCTATGCAGACATGTAGAACTCTATATGAACCCAGCAGTCTATGAATGCATCCTAGTTTTTCACCTAGAACAGACCTTGAAACAGAAAATGAAGACTAATAGAACTGTAGGCAGGCAGGCAATTCCAATCTCTGCCAAGGTTATGACATTTAAAGTATTATATATTCAGCTGAAAACAAACAGACAACAAAATGTGCAGAGATCTATAAATAGACACAGAGGAAGTGAACACATGAACTTCCCATAAATTGTAGAAACAAGCTTCATTGAAGAATGAACAATAACAACAATGAAAATCCAGGTGCGTAGGCAAATCTATGGGTTCATCAACTCTCTGTCAATTGACAAAATAACTGAGGCAATAGGTTTAGGAAACGGTATTTTTTCTCTCATTATTTTGGGGGCTGAAGCCCATGTTTTCTTGCCTTATCTCCAAGTTAAGATGCCTTTGAATCTGTACTATACATCATGTTAGATATCTATGAAGAGGGGCTGTACGCTTCACATTGGCTGAGACATGGGGACAGGAATGACCAATATTCTATTCAATGATCTATTCCCTACAATTCAGCACCTTCCTACTTGTGTCAGCCTGTTCCCTGTTCTAGCACAACCCCTAACATCACTGCCAAGATATAAATTCTCTTCAACACTAGCATTTGGTGACGGTCTTTATCCATGCCCTAAATATTTCATTTTTAGAGAATTCTAACACATTAATTAATAATCACTAAACTAATGATTATAATGAAGCATACAATTTTGGCCTATTCCCAGAAAAAAAGGTAATGAAATTGATGTATAAAACAATAAAGTACTGAGGTATAAAACAGTAAAGTACTGATACAAAATATTGTGCTGAACCAAAAATTTAATTTTCAAGCTTATTCATGTTTGTAACCCATATTTGTAATTTTCTCACAATATTTTTTTTATTTTTATTTTTTATTGATTTTCATTGAACTCCTCCCCTTAATCTATATTTTTAAAGTTTTGGGGAGATATTGGTAGGTGGCTTAAAGATAATGCAAGTGTTTTATTTTTTTGCCAAAAGACACAAAACTTCCTAATACTTTTGTTTAATGACTCACTTTTATCTACCAAACATATTTATAGTTTATATGAGATTAGTTATTATAGAAAGAAAAATTAGCTAAATCTGTAGCATAATAAAAATTAAATCATATTAATTATGCTAGATGACCATTAATCTTAAATTACAGTCATTAAATAAGCAATTTTGAAGTTTGAAGTAGCTCTAGTTCTGTAACATACTTTCAAAGTTTGTTCTACTGTAAGAACAAATGGAAATTCTTTCCATGTGCCACAAGTATTAAAATTTTGCATATGCAAATATTGAACTTCTGCATAAGCTTTCCATAAACAGCTGTGATATTTTTTGTCTTGTACATGTCTATCAGACTTTGGCATCTTGGCTATAACCTTTCAATAACTAAAACATGGATTATTGGAGGGATTCTTTCAAACGTTGCTTTCTTGTTTATTGATCCTAATTATAATGTTATGGGTTTTATTGCAAATAATTAACATGGAAGTATAGAGAGAAAAAATGAACTCAAATATTTATATGATTAATAGGAAAACATACTTTCAAATTATTGTAGCTATAAAAATTAATGACATTAAACTTAAAATGTTATATTAAAGAATTCTGATAAATAAATGTAAATGTAATTCATTATTAGAGCAAATTATATCCTGAGACAATAAGTGTTCAGTGCTCCTTTTCACAAGAGTACATATTACTTTAAGAGTAAAATATAAAATTTTTCCTTTAAAGCTAAGATGATTTGGAAAGACAGAGTTGATTTTCAAAACAAATGAAATTGTAACTGAGCATATTAGAGTCTAATTTTATTAATACCAAGAAAACATAGCATTAAATGATAATGTGAAACATTCGATTATTTAACTGACAAAGATTAAAGAGATTCAGAATATCCTAAGACCTCATCCAAGTTTCTCTAATCATACCTTTCTTACTATATCTCAATTTGTTTATGTCATCCCATCTGTATTGTTTTCTAGAAAGTGTGCATAGTGGCAAGAAATTTCATCTACGTTTCTCTACTATATCTTCTCTGATTAAGCAGTATATGTTGGTTCATAATAATTATATCCTTTAAGGTATGATGAAAACTCTTAATCTCTTCTCTGAAGTTTTATTTGTGAGCCACATCCTCTTCTACAGACATCCCTATGATGACTTTGCTCTCCAAGCTGCTTTTGCTTGAAGAACATGGGTGTCAAATATCCATGCAAAAAAACTATGACAAGTAAAAATAAAGCTAAGATACCTTTGTTCCTATGTCTCATATGTGGCATTGACTATTCCCCTTACTTCCATTTCCTACTATAACTCAAGTGACCAGTATCACAGGTATGCAAAATTTTAAATACATGTCTTCAAAATGCATGCTTGAATACTTTATATTTTGTCTGTATTACTTCTAAAATTGCTTCAGGACAAGGTAGCACAAAGCTCAGATGGTACTCATAAGCCCCTTTCCAATAAACATTATAATCAATAACATATAATCAGAAAAAATCATGATTATGTAAAGCTGGAGTGATGAGGGCAAAGGGAATATCAAGGATGTCCTTTCCAGTTTTATCATCGGTGGGATTCAACTGCTGAGAGAAAAGATTTCACTCTTAGTGTTCTAAGTTCCAACAGGGTTGAATACAAACTATGCTACTATTACAGGACTGTGTCTCAAACCTATAACTTACAAATATTTACAGTATCTGAGGAAGAGTAAAGAAATAGACTGTGCAAATAAACTAATGCATGTTCTTTACCAGCATTCCATCTCCTTAGCGTGGTGAGAAAAATATGCACACATGTTTTATTTGTGTAGGTTAAGTTGAATTCAACTGAAGGGAAATTCATTGTTCATTGTGGAAAACTTCAACATTATTTATATAGACATACAGACATATATATTCAATGAAAGGTATGATAGAGACAAAAATAGATATAAAGAAACACAACCTTTTTTCTAAATATTTTTTTTCTTTCTGTCCCATAGCATGGCTCCTGACATGAGACAGAAACTGTGAATTTTTATTTTAACAGCATGCTTGGATTTAGAGATGGACAGAGCCAGTGTCCAACTCCAAAGCCATCTCTATATATTCATAAGTTTGTGTGCATATATATGTATAAATGTATGTTTTATCATCTGAACTTATGAGTCATATTTGTTTTTCTTGATGATTCTTATTAGAAAGTTATTTTCTGTTCTGTCAGCATCCAAATATCCAGGGTCTCTTGGATTTTTGAAGATGAATATTTTCCTGCAAAGACAAGAACAGAACCCTGCCACAGCCCATATGAGGTTTGCTTACCATCTATGGTTGTCACCATTGTGGATGATCTGTCATTTTTCTTTTTCAAGAGGTTTCTCCTTTGCAAACCAATTCTTTTTTTAAGATTTATTTATTTATTATGTATACAGTGTTCTGTCTGTCTGTATGTTTACTGGCCAGAAGAGGGCACCAGATCTCATTACAGATGGCTATGAGCCACCATATGGTTGCTGGGAATTGAACTCAAGACCTCTGGAGGATAAGTCAATGCTCTTAACCTCTGAGCCATCTCTCCAGCCCCTACAAACCGAATCTTTATTAATTTTGATGGTATCCATAGTTTTTCTTCTCCTATGGAAACAAGATAAAAACACCTTCCCCAACATTGCACATCTCCTGTCTTCCATATATTCCATATATGTTGTGAAGTCAACATATCCTTGAAATAAACCAGTTTATTTAATTAAGAAGACTTTTCTATTATCCAGTGTTTCTCTGCTGCTGTTGTCCCTTTCTCATTAGCATTAACAAAATTCAAGGTTAATTAAGCATTATATAATCTGTTTCTGGGGGCATTTTCCACCCCTTTCTCTTGGTTTAACATACCCTTTATAGTTCAATTTGATCTTTCTATAACTGCCTGACCTGTAGGATTGTTTGGTATACCTGCAATACGCTTAATGTTATAATAAGCAAAAAACTGTTTAATTTTCCCAGAGACATATGCTAGACCATTATCTGTCTTTTTTTGTGCAAGTATACTCATGATGGCCATAACTTCTAATAAATGTGTGATTACTGAATTATGATCTTTTCCTGAGCTTAAAGCAGTTGTCCACTGAAAACATGAGTGTCATACATATGGGAAGTATATGTGTGGTGTACATATTTTAATTTTCCAAATTCGGCACAGTAGAACACATCCATCTGCCAGATTTCATTCCTTTGAGTGGCCTTTATGTTAGTCCCTGTGGGTAGCAGTGTTTGGTTATAGAAAGAGCAAGTAAGGCATCTCTTTAGCCCTACTTAAACAATCTTTAGCTTTTTTCCATGTAATAAAATGCTCTTTCATTAAACCTTTGCTATTGACATGATTTTTTAATGAAATTCTGAGGTCTGCAACCCAATACCAATCAATAATTGATCTTCATTTCCTTGTGCTAGAGGACCTAGCAGACCCAAATGGGACTGGATGTGTGTTATGTATATAGGACAAAGCCTATTCCTGATTATGTCTTGCACCTGGCTAAATAATGAAGTCAATTCTGTACCATCTGGTAAAAATTCAGCAGTTTCAATATGCAAGATAACTCTTTCCTCATATTGTAAATCAGTAACTATATTAAAAGTTTCTTTAAAATCCTTTAGCACCATGATAATAGCATATAATTCTGCCTTCTGGACAGAATTACAAGGGTTTGTTCCACCTTACTTAATTCTTCTGATTTATTTGCATCAGTATAAAATGTACAAGCTCTAGTTATTGCAGCATCACATACAATTTAAGGAATAATTCAAGAAATTCTTTTTATAATGTTAAGTCTATCACTTTTGAGATAATTTCTATTAATTTCTTTCAAAAAATTAGCCCAAGCTCTTTGCTATGGTTTATTGTCTTTCCATAACTTTTTATTTCATCAATAGTGAAACACACTATAATTTCTTCTGTGTCTATACCTGCTAATTGATGCAGTATCAATTTATCTTTTATAATTAATTCAGAGACTTTTTCCACATAAGTTTTTAGTTTTATACTCGGTTTATGTGGTTAAAAGATCCATTCTAAGATAATATTATCTCTCTGCATTAAAATTCCTGTAGGAGAAATTCTGGAAGGCAATATGACTAGAATACAATTCAGATTTGTATTGCCTCTTATAATTTCCACATGTACCTTCTGTAATTTCTCCTCAACAATTGTTAATTACTTTTCTGCTTCAGCTGTTAATTCTCTGGGACTATTCAAGTCTTTATTACCATCTAAGGTTTTGTTTAAATGAATTATGAGATCAGTTGTTATCCCAACAGCCAGTCGTAGACTGAAAATGTCTCCTAACAATCTTTGAAAGTCAATAAGACTCTGCAACTGGTCTCTCCTAATTTGTGCCTTTTGTGTCCTAATTTTCTACAAACCTATTTTATAACCTAGGTAAGTGACAAAATCTACTCTCTGCAATTTTTCAGGAGCAATTTGGAATTTTGGCAAAACTTTCTTTACTTCTTCAAATATTCTAAAGTATCAGTGTTTGAATCAGATAGCAAAATGCCATCACATATTATTTCTAATGGCTGACTTAAAAAGAATTGGCATAATGTGAGGCTATTGAGCATTCCTTGTGGGAGGATAATCAATTGATATCTCCTAGTAGGCTGAGAAATAATTTTCTCCATCCTTTTCTTATAAAGGTATAATGAAGAAACAGTCTTTATAAGAGACTATCCTTTTGTTAATAGACAAGGCAGAGGGATTCCAGATTGTAGAGGGCCATAGGTTGAATTATCTTAATGACAGCTCTTAGGTCTGTCATCATTATCCTTTACCAGATTTCTTTTTTACCACGAAACAAAATTCCAAAGGCTGGTTGATTCTTCAATATGGTGAGCATCTAATTGCTCTTGTATCAGCTGTTCTAAAGCTGGCAATTTATCTTAAGCTACAGGCCACTGCTTAATCCATGTAGACTTCTCAGTTAATGTAATTAATAAGTCCCAAAAAAGCATAGGAGACAGTTCTAAAGTATGGGGATTAATTCATAAATATGTAACAAAAAGGAGTTAGTTACAGCAAAAATTTAGAACCGAAGACTGTCACTTTATTCACAAAGCAATAATGCCAAAAAGTCTTGACTTTTTGTGTAACCTTCACCAGGGACTCTGGCTCTATAAGTCGCTTGTGAAAAGATAGCTGAAAATTTACTGTATAATGCTGTGGCTTATAGCACAAAAGGAACATAACTCTATTTCTGGTGGGAGTAAAAACTTTACAATCCTTTAGAAATAATTATGACAAAAAAGAGAAATCATTATGACATTTCCTCAGAAAATGGAGATCTCAAGTCTCAGCTAAACTCTCAGGTGTATCCCAAAGAAGGATACTTGTGCAACTATGGTCATAGATGCTTCATTCTTAATAGCCAGAATCTGGAAACAATGTAAATGTCCCTCACCTGAAAAATAAGTAAAAAGTTGTGGTACAATTACACAATTGAGTATTACTCAGTGGAGAAAAATGACCCCTTTAAATTTGCATGCAAATGGACAGAAGTAGAAAAAAATCCAGACTGAGGTATCCCAGACACAGAAAGACAGACATTGTATATACTCACTTATTAATGTATATTATCTGTATAGTAAAGGATAACCATGAAATAATCCACAGACCTAGAGAGGCTAAGTAGCAAGGAGGGATCAGGGGGACAGTCCAAAGGGAATTGGGAAATAAAATAGAACCTGTGGTTGGACTGTGGGCAGATGGGGACAGGAACATGAGGAATCAGGTGGGGGTTGGTGGAAATTATGGGAAGAGCCAACTACAGAAGGGGGCATTTCAGGACCAGGTAGAAACCTACAAAGGAAACTCCCAGGAATATACAGGTTGATACCCACTAAGATTTCTAGCAATTGTGGATATATATCCTAAACTGATCATTTTATGTGACCAGGCAAGTATTGAAGTGGAGACATTAGGACACCAAACCAGACACATAACTTTCAAACTTCAGTCTGTCCTATCAATGGGATATGCTGGAAAGGCTGGTTAGGGATAAAAGGGGACAGATTGTGGAAATGGTCAACTAGGCCACAAGAGTGAGCCCACCCATGTCACCGCCTGGTGAACCAGAACACAGAGACTGTATGTGTCAGAGGCTGAGGAAAAAATCAAAGAGCACTGGAACAGAAAAAGTCAATCAATATTGCCTTGTGATATTCCATTATACTCATACTTTGGTGCCTAGCCCAGGAGTTATCAGAGAGACTTCGTCTAGTCACTGGTGGAGATTCAAAGACTCAAAATCTAACATTTGGTTGAACTTGGGGAATCCTGCTGAAAAGAGGAAGGATGGATTGTGGAATTCAGAAGGGTCAAGGACATCACAAGAAAACACACAGAATATTTTATAAAATATGTGGTCTATTATATACATTTGGTATTAAATTAATTATTCAAAAACTAATTGGGACAATGAAAATTTTCAAAGGGAGGAGATAGAACTTAAACACATTTAATCACAATCCATAGAGAAATTATTCATTCACACTGATATTATGAAAACTTTCACAAAATTTATCAACATCAATTTTTTATAATTCCCTTTATTTTCCCAGTCCAAGCATTCTTGTGAAGATTTTATAGCATCAATTTTAAAGATACTCATATTGATTAATAAAAGTACTACAAATTACTAAATAAGTTTGCCTGAGTATTAACAACTAACAAAGTGCCATTCCTGGGTTGTCATTTACATTTGATTTGAATTATTATACAAAGAGTTATTGAGATATTATAATCCTCATACCTACTCCCTTTTTATATCATATATTAGGAAATATGCTGTGGATAAATGTCTTTCAAGAATATCAAAGGGTTTCTTAGCCCTTTCCAGAAAAACATCAGAAGATGTTGCCAATGCTATTGGTGAGTCTCCAGACACTGACACTAAAATAATACTGCTGAAGATACCATGAAAGAACATGCTGAAGCTAAGTTTGTGTTCAACTGGAAGCTTCAACCCCACTGACTAGCATTCATTCTAATAAAGAAGAAAAGTAATCATTAATATAAATTAGCTATAATTTCCAAAGCTTGCAGTAACAACTTGTCTGCTACATATAGCCACTGAGGCATTATTGGCATAAATGTTATAGGAATAACCAGCCACTTTTCCCAATTAGAATTCAAACTTCCTTCATGAAATGAAACTCATACTTGACACTGGATTTGAGGCAAAGAACCTGATACTGGATAGGTCCCAGGAAATAAGAGAAAACCTACCATCAATATTCTGTTAAATAAAGTAATAAAGCGACCCTTAATGACTTATTATTATGTCAGTGGAGCAATTTAGGGGTCAAAACTCAAGAGACAATGTTTTTCTTACAATGGTGAGAGATTAACATATCTAACAATTGCTGTTACTGTCCTGTGAATGAGAAACTTGGGAGCATTCAGCACTAAATGTAAAGCCATTATCACAAACACCTATTCAAGAAGTCTAAAGATTTAATATCCAGAGATCTTGGATGACTCCAGAAATGATTTTTCAGACTTTACAGAAATAATGCATGTATGTACTCAAAGAATCTGATGTAATGTGCACAAAATAGGGCAAATTAAAGCCAGAGAACACACAAGCAAGAAGAAAGGGATGTGGACATGAATCCTGACTTTAATGAAGTAACTCCTCTCAATAGTTTCTAAGAGAAGCAAAATCCATTTCATCAACAGAATGATATTGCATGTATCTCTCACAATGCAGGGTGGGCTTGATGCTTAGGAGCGGTTGGCCAACACAAAAGAGACCTCGCCATTTTGTTTTTGTTGTGGTGTCTTATCATTTTGTTTACTTGCTTTAACGTGAGAGAAATATTATTAAGTTGTGTGTATAGGGAGGTTGGGAGGGTCTGAAAGAATTTGACATTGGGAAAGAATATCATCAAAATATGTTGATAAAAATTTATAAATTAAAGAGTAAGAAAGGTTTATCTGTCAATGGTCTAGTTCAAATCAAGAAACTTCATTTATTACCTTTGGCAATTGTTTACATTTAATGTCATATTTATTTCTTAAGCTACATATTATCCACTGATTAAAATGATTCACAACATGATTCAAGGATGGAAATTTGATGATAGATTTTTGATTGACTGCAACACTATTTTGTTTGATCTTTTCTTGAGCAATGTCATAAAACATTATGAATCAAGGACAAAGAAAGAATTTCACTTGGCAGGTACTTGAAGAAACTTTAAAAAATTTTTCTTTTAACAATAAAAATAAAAAAAAATTACTTTTTAGTTTTTTAGTTTAAGGCTTTTTGTATAAAACTACTGATTCCTTACTTAGTGAACTATTTTAAGATTGCACAATATGATTACATGTTATACCTCTTTCCTCTGTATAAATGAGAATAATTTGTTTTCAAAATAGAGATAGAGAAAATGAAAGGGAGAATTTGCATCAATCTTCCTGTTTGATAGACACATTTTATTTTCTGTTTTTAGAAATATTGCTAAAAGTATCAAATTTTTGATACTATTTTCTGTTAACCTTTGTCACAGAAACAAAATATCTTTTAGAATAAATCACCTCAGATACATAAATTTGAAATTTTTTTATAGATTATTTCACACGCATACAATCATACACACACAAATTCTGTAGAGAATCCATATCACCATTGACCTTTAATATGCTTATTATTATGCTTTATATTTAAGTTTAGTAAAATATGATTCCATAATTCCCTCTTGCTCCTTGATATTCTTTCTGCCGCTCAAATAAACCATGTTTCTTGTTATCTAATGAGGATTGTTACACACATACACACATATAAAGGATCAGCAGATGTTAATTGCTGGAAAGTCTTCATCTAGGACTGGAGTATCATGAGATTTCTCCCATGTATGTTGGGACATAAGCTGCTGGAGTTGTTTAGATGTGTTTTAGTTGGCCGTTGTATTAAGATTCCATAAGTGTAGCTTTCCTGACTTTTCCAAAAGTCACAATTTCCCAGAAGACCTCAGGAGCCTCTGACTTTTATAATCTTTCCAGCCTCAATTTTGCCATATTCTCTTAAATTTAGATGTGAGAATTGTGTTGCACATGTATCAATTGGGACTGGACATACTGAGGTCAGTTCTCTTCACTTTGTTCAGTTATGGTTTTCTTTAATGGTTTACCTCTATTTCAGAAAACTTTGTTGATAGGGACGAGTTCCGCCCATATCTGTGGTATAAAACTCTGTGTATAGAAAGAAGTTAGAAAATAATCCTTCTTTAAGGAAGTGGCATTGGTATTGTCTCGTTTTGCTTCTATTACGTCTTCAGCATACATAGCTGGTATGATTACAATACAGGCATAATTCTCTCCCAGTAAAGCAGATGATCCTGTATAGGTATTCTGCAAAATATTTGTTCAGACATATGGGTATGGACAAGAACTTGATCAGAACTATAAATTTAGTGTATTCCATGGTACTTTTTGTCAAACCATTAAGTAATTTTACAGTAATTTCACATTGATGGGTTGATAATATTGGATTATTCTTTCCTCAATGTCTTTAGGATTGAAACTGCATTTTCTAGTGTGCACTTACTGTTTCATCCAGGAGAAGGGGGGGGCTGGAAAATAAACTGCATCAGCCTAGAATTCTAGACAAAGGAATTGCCATGGCACAGGAGAAAGCCACTAACTCATGTTGGTGAGAGAAGCAAAATCCCTAAGGTTCCTGTGCATTTTCATTCACTCAAGTTTTAGTGCAGTGCTACTTCAGAACCACCTATCTTAGGAACAATAGCCAAACCAGTAGTATCACACAGTATTTTCCTAGCAACATGGTGAGACCATGTGAAAAATCAGTTAGCTTTAGGTTACTTATTCATACAACTCATAGATTGTCACCCAAACAGCAACATACTTATGCACTTATGCACTTGATGCCTTATCATATGGTCTTCAACCTACGAAGTTCTGACTAATGATTTTTATTTTATGTGTACGAAAGCTTTCCCTGTATTTTTTTGTGTTTACCATGTATGTGTCAGAAGAAGGAATTAACACCTAAGAATGAGAGTTAGATATGGTTGTGAACTGTCAGGTTTGTACAGGCATCCAAATCCTGGTGCTCTATAAGAGGAGCAGGTGATCTTGCAACTGTGCCCTGTCTTTCACTTTTCCTTGTAGCTTTTTTTTTTTTTTTTTTTTTTTTTTTTTTTTTTTTTTTTTTTTTTTTTTTTTTTTTTT
>JAQHUG010000203.1:2457519-2469724 GCA_028555095.1 Dicrostonyx torquatus
CCACCCTCCCCCTGCTTCCTCACGATGGTGCAGGACACCCTGTCCTATGGGAAGCCCAAGGCCCTCCCCCCTCTTTACTCTTCTTTTGTATCTTCTAATTTATCTGCTTTCCACATTTCTGTTTAAACTCATAAGTGGTTTCATTGTTTTTGATTCAGTTATTGTACCATCATTAATGCACAAATTCTATCTCTTGATTCTTCTTTGTCTTTTCAATCAGAATCATCCTTGAGTTCATTTTATCCTAAAATTTTCTCAATCAGACTCTCAGGCAATAAATATTATTTGTATTACATTTTTATAGGATAGATCCATAATGACTAGATGTAATTTCACAAATTAGTATAATTTTCAGCTTTTCAAATTATAAAATTTCACCTTGACAATTGTTAAAAAATTACCTCGTATTTTGTCAGGGTTGTATTCTGATATATCTAATTATATTGCATTTTTAAAATTTTTGTTTTGTGTAGAATGGAATGTATAATTTTAAAGAGTTACTTTCACTCAGAAATAACTTCCACAAAACAAATGTTATATTTTCTGTTAGAATAGCACACCACATAATATTATGTACCATAATGGAATTAATACAAATATATTTAAAATTTTTTAAATATATTTTTGCTTCAAGAATGTTGTAGATATTTTATTTTCCTTTTTGACTTTACAAAACTAGCCGAAGATATCATTAGCTAAGAATTCCTCATTTGTGTGGTACAGAAAAGACACATACAGGTTAAAATAGACATGGTAAAATCCTGTGTTCCCTGAAGTGCCTTTCTGTATTGATATAATATGTACAAGATTCAATTTCCATTTTAGCGATATATTCACTTTTTAACATACCATCATTTTAGGATTTTATATAGAACACAGGATTCATTTCAAAAGTTCACATCATTTTTAAGGAACAGAACTAATAATTATTTATAATCCCCTTGATTTAAGAAGAATAAAATGTATATTTGGTTGTAAATGATAAAGACTACCCCAGTGAAAATTAATTGCATTAAAATGGGTAATATTTTGGCAGCAAACAATAAAGAAAAGTACTCACTTCTTCCACAAAAGTTATCATATCCTGGACTTAAGGTTTGTTGATATTTGTAATTACTAATTTTTTTTACCAATTTTGGAATTTGATTAAATGCTGAGGAAAATATGTTATAGAAATCATATGACACCTATTTGTTCCATAATAATTTATTCAGTAGGATGTTCTAGAAAACATAAAAAGGAAGAAAAGTAAATTAAACTTCTTAATGTTAAAATGATGGAAAGGACTCTTTCTGTCAGATCATTCATAATGTACAAAGTCACAGCAGACAGGGATAAAAGTTCTGGTGAGCTAGAGCAGGTGAAATAATGATGTATTTGAGAACCTGTGTTGTATACCTCAGAAAGCTAGATCTTGAGTGTTTCTACTATCACCAAATAATAAATGTCCAAGGACTTAGAAATATTTACTCTGATTAAAATATTCTCAGTGTATAATCACTCAGAACCCCACAAATTAGTTTAATTTTTATATCATATGAGTTAGTAATAAAAAGATGCATGTCCATCAAACAATCTGAACATGAAAAGAGAAAGCATACTTTCATAAATTTTTTTTTAAAGCATGAACTAAAGTACATGAAAGTCAGCAAAGAATTTTCTTTTTAAATAAGTACTTTAATCAGTTAAGATACTGATGATGCAACAGAAAATTCATTTACAATCGCCTTTAAAGTTAATATGAAGTCATTGCCTAAAAGGACCTTTGATTTCCGATATCACAAACCTTCACAGGTCCTTCACAAACCTGGAATTAACATTATTCTCTTAAAATAACATCATGAATTAAACCTGAAATGCATCTCAAAGCCAAAATATAAATGGAAAACTGTCAAGTGCTAAGATTCTTTGCTCAATATTTCTCTTAGGGGCACTTTGATAATTATAGGGTACCTCAAGCAATGCACTCTGACTTTAGAAATCCAAATAGAGAAGAAAAATACGTCATTTTTATGGAATGAATGAGAGCATGTAGAGTCAAATAGTGATGGAGGTCAGGAGAATGTTGGTACCACACTCATATATTTTTAAGTTTAAGACCTGTATTTAATCTCCAAAAATATTCTTGATGCCTAAAGATTATATGATTTGATTAAAATAGTTAAAATATTTCCATGGAAGAGTGAAAGTACTTACTGAAGAAAAATTAGGACATACTTGAGGAGAAAACACAACAATCTTGTTGCTGGGTAGCCTGAGAGCTCATTCTCTCCCTTGAAGGGAGGCAAGTCTACCGTCTGCACCAGAGTCACTCCTCTTATAGCAGGACATTTATTTTTATATGCAAAACTATCTGAATTCATAATATTTGAAGAGTTAGTGCATCTAGGTCAATCTATAATTATGTCATAGGTGGCTGTACTTGTTAGCCTGATTACATTTAGCTCATACTGTGAACATATTATTTGTTATAAAATATGTCTTTGAGAATGTGGGTTTCTCTCACTTCAAATATTTATCATGACTGGTAGTGCATTTAGAAAATAACACATGTGATAATCATTTAATATCCAATCGAAATGCAAAAGTCCCTTCATAAAACTGATATCACTACCAATCACATAAGAAATAATTAGTAGGAACCTATCTGTCACAGGAAATCACTGACACCAGAAATTTTACTGGCCAATTAATTCTTTCAGACTTGTTTTTTATATAATTTAAAGTGTTACTAACCTTTAAAGTATTTTTTTTATTGTTAAAAGAAAAATTTACATTTACTCCCCTTGTCCCGGGCCCTCCCGCTCCCCCACTACCCCTCCACCCTCCCCCTGCTTCCCTGATATGGGGCAGGATACCCTTCCCTGTGGAAAGCCCAAGGCCCTCTCCCTCCCTCTCGGCCTAAGAAGGTGTGCATCCATATAGAATAAGTTCCCAAAAGGCTAATACATGCAGGAAGAGATAGGTCCCAGTGCCATTATCATTGGCTTCTCAGTCAGTCCCCATTGGCAGTCACATTCAGAGAGTCCGGTTTGGTCATATGCTCCTTCAGTCCTGGTCCAGCTGGATTTGATGAGCTCCCAATAGATCAAGCGCACTCTCTCAGTTGGTGGGCCAGTCCCTCAGGGTCCTGACTTCCTTGCTCATCTTCTCCCTCCTTCTGCTCTTCCACTGGACCTTGGTAACTCAGTCCCTTCCTCTGATGTGAATGTGGGTCTCTGGCTCTATCTCCATCCATCATGCGAAATTTCTATGGTGATGATCAAGATATTCATCAATGTAACTATGAGATCATGAAGTCTTTAACATCAAATCACTGTTACGTATGATTTCTCTTTCATCCTTTTACAACTGTCAATTTACATTCAGTTTTAGATTGCTCTTAATTGAAAGTAAAATCCAGACTATGACTATCACAAGGGACACATTAATTTTAAAATTCACTAGGAGATGAATTGTTTTTATCACAGTGATATTTCTTCTCCATCTCTTTTCCATTAAGGATAGGCAAAAGGGCAAGAAGTAATATTAAGTCAATCTAACTTTTACTGAACTAGATGATATTACCATTAACTGACTTACATTACCTATCTTCATTACTTACACTGAATGCACACATAAACATGTTTAAGTTAAGCTAAACATAGCACAGCATATTATTTATATGATAATAGTAGTTAGATGTGTGATTGAAAAACTTTTTGAAGCTATCACAACTTGTGACACATATGCAAATCAAACATTTTAATGTGATGTGAATAAAAGTAAAAAAAAAATATTCCCGTGGCAATGGGGAAAGCACATGTTCCTAAACAAAATAATTTATCTGAAGCATATATCCAAACTACTTACCAATTACAATACAAACACTAATAGAACTGGAAAGATGGCAGAGTGATTAAGAGTACTTGCTGTACTTGCAGAGGACTGGTGATCAGTTCCCAGCAAGCTCTACCACTGTAACTCCAACACTTAGGGATCTCTTGCCTTACTTTAATGTCACATTAAGGTCTTAACTTAGAAAATCCTTTCAGATCTGCATGCCTGTAAATCTCAATTAATTTGCATTACTCTCAAGCACATCTCCCTCTTTCCAGGACATTTTGTTCATCATATTCATTTTTATATCATATCATTTTACCTTGCATGATCCCTACACATTGCATAATATTAACAATTTTCATTTCCAGCTCCACTTCTTCAAGACAGACTACAGAGTTTTGTTTTTTTGTGCTCCTACATTATAACTAATTATCATAATAGAACTGTCTAACTAATACAGGCATTTTGATTAGTCAATTGTGAATTATACATCCTTCAGACATCTATTTAGATAAATATAGACTCTTCAACTCATATTATGAGGCAGAACTAGCAGCACATTGTCTTATCAGAGACAAGTCTTGTAGGACATAATGTCTAGGTGTGATTAAAAACTTTTTCTGATGTATCCAAGGAGAATCTGCTATTTATATTTCTTCTTTTCAGAGTGTGATTGCTTTACTTAGCAGTGACTTCAGTGTTCTAGACTCTATTTCCATGAGTGTACCATGTGAATTTCCTTCTCTAATTAGAACTTATGTGGAAATTAAAACTAAGAATTCTGGACAATTTATGGGACAAAGGAAGGAAGAAAGAGAGGGAAGAAGGAAGAAAAGTAGGAAGGTAGAAACAAAGAAATATGGGGGAAAATGTCTATAGTTAAAATTCTCCTGAAATCATTCTCACCAGACTATGTGTTCTGTAGACAATGGTAGGTGAAGGGAATCATGAGTTCTACCCCTAACTAAGGAGCTATGGACAATTGACAGCTTCTGGGCAAAGAGAATTCAGATTTGCATCTTTGTTATACTTTGTGCAGTTATATCATAGCCCAACTTGAGTTCTGTGGCCTTATCATGATTAAGAAACTATAAGATTGGGGTTATAGTCAACGTTAGAATAAACCTTAAAAATTTAATTTGTTCATGAATAATTTACTTTACCTGAGATAATCTCAATTGTAGCGCAAAACCTGTTCTATGCACTTTGTGCTACGGTATGGTTCGTGAATGGGGCAAGGGCCTCAAGATTGAAACACACACACATACACAGAGACAGCCAAGAATGCTCTCTTTATTGTGTTTCAGGGCAACTTATATAGGGTCTCCTTGATAATGGCCATGCCCTAACTCTTAGCTTCAAGCCTACCAGAAACTACTACCTTGCCATCAGTAACTCATGAGGGTCTTATGCTCAGAGAAGCTGCAAGCACAGGAAAACTGTTGCTTACTCTGGCAATGAGAAGGTCACAGGAAATTCAGTGTATTGGGGTCCAAGTTCCCCAGCACTCAATAGGAGAGCCCATTCACTATTTAAAGCTATGCTCAGCTATGGGATCGCTAATAAATTTTATGTACTTACAACAAAGTATATGGAAAATCTTCCCAGATAACACAAAACAAAAAAGTAGAGCACACTTTAGTGGATGGCTCTACTCTCAGATGTATATGAACACCAAAAATTGTAGCTTATAGGTTGTTAAATTTTGAAAAGGCACAATTTTGAAGGGTAAGGGGGTGGGACAGATCTGGAATGAGCTAAGGAGATGGGTTGGGGTTAATATGATCAAAACATTTTTCATGATATTGTAATATAATTAGTAAAATAGTTCTTAAAATTATTATTATAAAATTTCAATTATAAAAAGATTATTAATTTCAGGGAGAGAAACAAGGGGTCTTTCTAAGGGATTATAGGAAGGAAAAGGAGAAGTGGTGGAATTATAATCTTTGAACTAAAGGAAATTAAAAGAAGAAAGAAATTTGGTCAATCATCTTTCAAAAAATTTGAGAGGTGTATTTTCTACTAAAAATAGAAAAAAGTAAAAATAATGATAGAAAAATTATAAACAGTAATATTATTGTTGAACAAGAAAACAAGGTAATTAAACAAAAGACCAAAATAAAACTTCAGAGAAAGTATCAGTACATATCCAGAGGAAAGGAAGCAATGATCTACAAGGAATAGATATAACTTAAATGCAGATAGTGTATGGATTTAATAGGTTAAATAAATTAATTGAAATTAATTGTATATAATATATTTAAATTCTAATTAAAATTGAAAAATTCTGAAATAATTAAACTTCCACTAGACTGAAGTAAACAAAAAAACCACACACAAACAATGAAAGACAGACTCAGCATATATTTGATTATACACTCACAAACACACATGATTGCACACACATAGTTGTGTGTAACAATAAAGAATAGGATATCATGGGAGAGTGTGTGAGTGGGATGGGAAGTACTGTAGAGAGGAAAAGGGAATGGATAACAATATAATTCTATTTCAATTCGATCATAGTCTTAAAGTAATTGAATAAATTTTAATACTTTGAAATATTAAAATAATTAAAATTCCTATTAATTATTTTCTATTTTCAAAGATAAAAAACTATTCTTCCTGAAGAAAAAATATTATTCAAAATTTGTGATTTCCCTTTGATAGGTTTAACATTGTATGTGTTTCAAACTATTAAAAAACAGCACTAAAAAGAAAAATAGACTTCTGTTTCAATTTGAATAAGAGTAAAAATATCCTCATCAAATAATATTAAATAAATATTTAATTATACATATTATGGACAAGCCAATCCCATTTAAATTTAATTTATCCTAAAGAAAATTAATATTAAAATTGTATAAAAGAAAGCATTACTGAGAATATATTTGGTAATAAATGAACAGTTAAATGTATATAACATCATTAAAAGAGAAGTCACTAAACTCTCTTGATTAAACAACCAAACTGACAGAACAGTTGGTAGAAGGTAACTTCTTTTGGTAAACAATCACAATTCTCATGATGTTATATGAAATATTTTTAACTTGCTTTTTGACTTTTAACTTTTTTAAGTGCATATGTAGAATCATTATATACTTCCAAATAACTGTGAAATCACTCCAAAAATAAGTTCTATCTTTACCACAAGTGTTAAAATATATATAAGAATCTCAAAAAAAGAATCATTTTAAAATATATACCTTAGTTAACCTCCAAATCTATAAAATTATTTGAAATTTCACTTAGTTTTTTTCACCTGTAATACCTTATCTTCCTCAGCTAAGATGTAATCCTGGTTCACAAATTTAATTAATATTTTTTTCATTTTTTCTTTTTCTCAAGGTGCCTGTTTTTTTTCTTTTTGACTTAACACCTTGACAATTCAATTGTGCCTAAATATTTCATAACATGCTCTTCAATCTTGTTGTTTTCAACATTTTATGATGATTTTTATGTTTACTTTTGACTGAAATCTGACAGGAATGGTGTTATGAGCTTCTCTGGAACATGTAGAGGTTAAAGATAATTGATGACATTTACCTGGTAATAGGTTTGATGAAGCACCAATCCCATTTCTGCACTGAAGTTGGGGTTTTCTCTTAAGGTTCCTCTGGAGAGATTTCGCAATCATGCAAATTTCATGTTTTCCAATAGTAACTTTCTTGGTGTACATGGAAAGTTTTTATTGGCAACAATTATTAGTCTGTTTGCCAAGGGAAACAGTATTCTTAATCATACAACTTAGAAACATCCTAGGAATAACCTATAAATGTTAACTGTGTTATTTTTTTTTTGAGTTATCATAGCAAAGAACCACAAACAGCTTGGCTGCCAACAACAGTCACTTATTATCTTTCAGTTCTGAGTGCAAAAAGTCATTCAATTAATGCAAATATTGAGAGGAACTGAAAAAAATCAACAAAGGCAGAACAAAAGACTAGAGGGAAGCATGTCATCCATGATGTTTATTAGTTGATGAGCCATGTTTCAAATACTCTCTTCCTACCAATGATTCTGTTCAGTAATATAATTGGTGTTATTTTTCAATTTGTTGTTAAACAGGGACTGTAAGATATGAAGTGCACATGTTGAAGATTGCAACCTTCCTCTCCATTCAAGATGATAATTTTAGGCTTATATGTGTTGCTATAAACAATTGTGAGTCTCACTTATGTTGAATATCAAAAATATTTCTTCTGTATCTCCCACAGTTTTTAATAATTTCCTTTAAATATATTTGTTTTGTTTTCTTTGATCATTTACATGACTTAAAAGTGTTCAGAATGATAAATAAAAAGGAAAACAAATATTGGTCTTATATGTGCCTTGAAAAGGAATAAAAACTGAAAATGATAATGAGACATCTATGCCACTATCATGCTATTCTACCCCAAGTTTCAGATGAAAATCTAAGAAGCAACAGATAGAATAATGTAAAAACACAAAAAAGATGCAAGCCATGAACTTCTATGTTCTGCACAAAAAACACCTCTTGTATACCTATCCCAACTACCAGCAATTGTGGAATATTTAAAATAAATCTCAGTTAAAATTATAGCATGGACTCATGGATGAGAAATCATCTGTGGTGACCACATTTATAGCTGATGAGCAATAAAACTAACATTTACTAGAGTAGATTCTCTTTTCTTTGCAACTGATGTCTCTGGTAGGTTACTAATGCTGATCATTGGCCACACATCTATGTCCATACAAGCAGCACTAGATATTTTTTCTTAAGTATAAAAAATATTGAAAACGAACAATGTGATATAAACATTTTTAAAAATACAAACCAAACAAACAAAAGAACTGTCACAAAGCAAAGTGAATTGAACACACATTTAGATTGAAATTACTCTCAAGTACTTTCCTTCATGTTATAGAAGACTGAGGAGGGCCATGTTGGTGTGGGAGGTCCTTCTGTCAATGTGTTGCTCTTTTTTTTTTTTTTTTTTTTTTTTTTTTTGGTAAGTAAACTAAAGAAACTGCCTTGGCCTGTAGATAGGGCAGAGCTTAGGTAGGCAGGGAATAAGGAAATCAATGCTGGAAGAAGGAAGGCAGGGGAAGATGCCATGGATCTATGACCAGAGACATGGTGAAACTTTGCTGGTAGGCCATGACCTCATGGTAATATACAGATTAATGGGGGGGTTAAATTAAGATGTAGGAATTAGCTAATAAGAAAGTAGACATAATGGGCCAAGCAGTGTATAAAATAATACAGCTTCTATGTTGTTAACTAAACTAGCCATGCAGCCCAGGCAAACAAGCGATCCTTCATCCAACACCATCTCAAAAAGTCAAAGGATAAAAAGACAGATCAAATATTTTAGAATTGAAATTCCTTAATCAAAACAGATTTTAAAATAGTTGAAAACATTAATATAAGTCTTACTATTAAAGTAGACAAACAACTACAGAGGAGAGAAAATGAGTCATTGGGGAAGCCATAGACCAAATAAGATTTGAATTTAAATATTGGAAGTTGGTAGATAAAAATGGGATGTATCAATAAAATAGGGAAGGAAAACGTGTATTAACTTTACAACATTACCACAAAAATTTAAAGAAAAGTTTTGTTTGAAAAAATCTTGTAAATAAAATTAGTGATCTGTGTTCTATATAAAAAATATGAAATAAATATGTTCAACTAATTCATAAAATTATTTTTTCAAAGACTTATGAAGCAGTATTTTAATATTAATCCTCACTTTTAAAGACAAAAATTAAAGTAAGTAGATATCAAAACAATCAACAATGATATAGCTATCAACAACATTGCTCATTTAGATAATTTATCAAAATTTATACACATTTTGAAACATTTGAAATCAAATATCTGGCTTTATTTTTTCCTGTACCCACAGGCTTGTAATTTAAAGGAAGCTTAAAATGAGATAGTTTCATTGTCCTTTGTGTATCTTTTAGTACAAAATTTCAAAAGTAGATTTTTTTTTCCTACAGGATATTGTTTGATGCACTATAGAACCCACTGGACTGCATATCTTTGCAAAAATGTCCATGATTTATTAATTAATTAGGAAATATAATTTAGTTGATTGCCATGATGTTCATAACAGCAGTATTCTCCTTTAAAGTAGATGAACATAACAACAGCTGCCTGTAAGATTCCATTGCTTTTGAAATTTAGCTTTTTCAAAGGAGCAAGTTGGTTTTTTCTAAACCTAAATGCAGGGGGAGAATTTTCTAATTCTTATGTTTGCTTTGTTGTTTTTTGCCTTTTGTACTTTTAATCAGTATGATAGGTGTGAGAAGATTAAAATTCATCAAGCACAATTATGTAAATGGAGTCCCTAGATCCTTTACACATTATAAAATTGAAGACTGTTTCTACAACCAAAAACAAACTTAAAAGCTAACAATGTCTTAAATAAGCAAACATTTTATTTTCCTTCTGGTAAAAGGATTCTAGAATCATCTACTCATGGTTGGTTCAAATGCTCAAAATATTGACTGGATAACAATTTGTCCAGCTAAACATTACCACTGCAGGAATAATTACTGTATCCTGAATGTTAGTTGTCCTTTTCATTCATGGGTCTTTTCTATGTTCTGGCCAGGAAAAAGCTGAAAAGTCTACACAGTGGAGGATGAGCCTCACTCTTAAGTGAACTTTATAGAACCTTTTCCCCAGAGACTGACTTATTCCTCACCAGCCAAAAGTGGGTAATGCAGCCATTCCCAGAGTGAGGTATCTGGAGACATTGGGTGGATTGTTTTTCCACTCTTCCTCAACATGGACGACAACAAGGAGGGTGAAATTAATGGTGTCTATGTAAACAACCTCATGGTTTTCCACATCAATCACTAAACTAACCCAAATTCTCTTGGAGAAATATAAGATACTAACTGACAAAACTAAAACACAGACAAATTCAGAAAAGAAGGCAAGTCCGTTAACTAAAATGACAGAACTGGAAATGAAACCAAAGTCTGCACTATATGTCTGTGAAAACTTGGTTATACTCAGAATAGTGAGTCAATAGTTAAATAAAAACAGTGATTTACATACTGTAATCATTGGAGAAAGAGAGAGAGAAGAGAGGGAAAGTCTCCACTGAGCACTATACAAAAATCATCATTCTCAGTGTTTGCTATGAGTGACATCTTCCAAATTCCATTGTTCTATTCAGTCTTAACCTCATAAAACTTTGCAGCATAATTCATCAGAAATGATAACACAATTCAGATCATGAAATATGTTCTACACATGAATAGCTGAAGCATAGTCCACATAATACTTTCATGATCAAAATTGTTCCCTACAAATTTCCTATATTACTCTTATTTATCCATTTCTTTTGCCCCTATTTATCCATTTCTTCCACTTTTGAAAAGTGGAGCCAAGTTCAAAGTAATTAATAGCTCATTCTTAGCCTAATATTCTGAAATGTCTATGTGATCTACCTAAGTATTCCTTTCTATAGAATTTTAAACATGTAGATTCAGTATATGATTAGATGTGGATAAACACATGGCTATGTATATTTATGTTGATATAGATATAGTGGCATATTATATATCTCTGTAGTGGGATGTTGAGGTTAAGCCTCTTGGCTCAACATCTGGTACTGAAACTAGAAATCCAACAGGTGGATTGCACTCAAGTGGTCCAGAATATCTCAAACTGTATTTATGTATATTTTAGCAGTTTTTTCTAACTTGGCTTACATGAAAAGCTTTATTATTAGCTAATATTTTGACTTTTAAGGAAATACATTATATTTTAAAATATACATCATAATTATAAAATCCCTCATTGTTCCACTTTATGTTTTCCCAAATACATAGTCCTACTCTCTACATAACCTTATCCTAGACATAGAGTTCAGTATTTTGCATATTTAACTAAATATCAAGCCAATATACCCTGCTCTTGTAGCACTTATGTCAGCTAGAAGCCACTTATGGTTACAAAGTTAAAAAGTAATAAACATGAGTATAATTTTTTTAATTATTCTTTTTTGTTTTGTTTTTTATTTTTATGTTTTCTATTTTTTATTGTTAAAAGAAACATTTACATTTACTCCCCTTGTCCCAGGCCCTCCTGCTCCCCAAATACCCCACCTCCCTCCCCCTGCTTCCTTAAGAGGGGTCAAGATACCCTGCCCTATGGGAAGCCCAAGGCCTTCCCTGCTCCATCCCGGTAGAAGAAGGTGTGCATCGATAGGAATAGGTTCCCAAAAAGCCAATACATGCAGAAGAGAGAGATCCCTGTGCCATTAAAACTGGCTTCTCAGTCAGTCCCCATTGGGAGCCATATTCAGAGAGTCCAGTTTGGTCATATGCTCATTCAGTCCTGGTCCAGCTGGATTTGATGAGCTCCCAATAGATCAAGCACACTGTCTCT
>JAQHUG010000203.1:2502023-2515844 GCA_028555095.1 Dicrostonyx torquatus
CAATAGTTAGGCAAGTGGTGAGCCAAGTTGGTGAGCCAAGACACCAACAATATTTACCTGTGGATGTAAGATGGGCAGCATATACCAAACCCAAAAATGTGAACACTGAACAGCATGTTGTCAGAAGACTATGTGAAAAGACCATATTCTATCCTTGCATGCTTTAAGATTAAAATGCTACCTGTGCAAAGATGAAAATGCAAATTCATAAACTCTCTATATTGTAACAACAACAAAGTCCGTAACAAAATTTCTGGTGTAAAAGCAGCATGAGATGAATTGAAAGCATACACAAGGACCAGATTCTCATGCTTCTAACATAGTGGCACATATATGTTTTCCCAGAACATTCACTGACTAATTTCATGAGATGATCAACTAGTTTATAGTCTGTTTGTTCTCTGTACATTATTGAATGGAAACACTTTCACTTAAATATTTTTGCTATGCGCATTAATAATTTAATAATTGAGTTAATTTTGGAAGGTGCAACCAATTTACTAACTTAGCAAGATATCATTTAATCTGTGTTGTGTATTTTTTTTAACACTTACAGACTCTGTGTGAGTTTGTGTGTGTGTTTATGCTTATGTACCTGTGTGTTTGCATGTATATGCTTGTTTGATGTGTAAAAGCCTTATACAGGTGATCACAACTGTTAAGAGTTCGTGAATTTAATTCCTCATGTCATATTCAGAAGACTGTGTTCTATAGCATTTCTCTTCTTTCTACCCTCTTTTTCATGCTGTCCACTTGGCCTCTGAGCAGTGACTTAAATATCATATAAAAGGCTGAGTACTCATCAACGACTTTTTGTCAGTGTCTGGATGAATTAAGCATCTCTGCTTTCATGATTTACCGTTAAAGAGACTTGTTATGACATCTTAGGGCTGAGTTAATCTATGGATATAGTCTTAAGGATTTTGATATCAGTTCAATTATACATCTACTTGAAAAAAATCATTAGTCAATTTTTAGGACCACATTAAAGGTCAATTCATTACAGTTCTTAATGGGATTTTGGGGTTTTAAGTAAATAGTCTGAGACCTGAATGTTGCATGGCGAACCACTTGCCTAACTATTGCTCTCTTGCAGCTAGTCTTTAAACAATTTTTGAAAACTATTGGAACAACTTTAACTTACATTTTTCAGTTTGTTACATTATTTTACTCATGGAAAGAAGAAATTTTTGTTTATTTCTTAAAATGTATGACTACTTTTAGAAAAAAATCATTGCCATAAAATAAAAATCTCCATTGATATTTTTTTTGTTTTCAAAGGCTACAATTAGAAGGAACATATTTAGTACAAGAAAAAATAATATGCTAGATTTATTCCTATAAACAACTTGACATATTCTTAGAGAAATTATTCTATAAAATGTATTTCCACTGTTGAGTTATCTCCACATGAAAAGTTTTATTGTCTTGAACAAATATTGACTCTCACTTGCTTCATCTTGACTCCTGAAAGGATTAGTAGTTTGTCTCAGAGAAAGATCAGTTTTGCCCAAACTTAGGAAAGAGTCCGTACAAAAGCAAGTGACAGCTACACAATGTATGGCAAGCATATTTAGATACCTTGGATCTCTGAGGACAAATGTACCAGCATCCATAGTGTATTCTGAGCCTCACTGGAAGCATGTACAGTGTGGTTGAAAACTGTCAGATACTGTGAGATGCTCCTTTTCTGTTGTTCCACATTCTTTGAAAGAAAAAGATTTCGTGTAAATCTTTTTTTTTTACTAAAGTTGTTTCTACACCTTAATCCATCCAGAAACACTCCAAAGTGTGACATCTATTTCTTAAAGGATAAGACAAATAACAATTTTTAAAATGTTCTTTTCCATGTTCTTCCTTTAAAGGGGATTTGGTGACTACTGTGCTTCTCTGAACTTTTGATCTCTCCTATGTAGAATGAACCTCATCTCAGAGTTACATTCAGATACAGCGTGAACAACAGTCATGTCACATCACAGTCACAGTTCACCAGAGAACACACAGGACTTTCCAGAGTCTACAGGTCAAGTGTCAAGCTTAGTTTCATGATATGATTCAGCACTAAGTAATGTCCAACACTGTTCTTGTCCTCAGAACAAACACCAACCCAACATATAGAAAGGGACTCACAGATGAATTAAGCAGATATTGAAAGCTTTGAGCTTTAAACATTTGTTAAGTTGTCTTGGATTTGTCACCTGCTTGTGCATGTTTATTCAATCCTATGGAAAAGAAAATATACTTATTCTGTATGTTTTGAAAAATTTTAGTAAGTCTTTGAATTAATTATGAGTACATATAAGTCATTTTTATGTGTACATTTAAATAAGAAAATAGAGGGAGGTTTCCATTAACTCTTTTTTCATATGCAACATAATACTTACGGAGAGAATATAAAATTTTGAAAAAGCTTCATAGTCTTCAATGAACTTAGAAAAGATTGTACAGAGCCAAGAGGGAATCATAAATAGCCTGACATAAACCACCTTTATTTCATCTCTAACCTCTTCAAATTTATTTTCTTAATTTTTATGTAATGGTAGTAGTAATTTTGCACTTATAGAATGAGACTTAGACCATATATATATATATATATATATATATATATATATATATATATATACAGTATCTCATTAAATATTCATAAAATAAAAGCTTTTTATACACTTACCAAGCAAAATTATACTTTCTGCTTGGAGCAAGTGATTTAATCTTTGTAATTGGTAACTGACCCTTATTAAAGTGGCAAGAAAAATGTTTTATGTTAGAGGGCTGAGATAATTTATGCAGCGGGCTTGCTATTGTATGGATAGAATAATAAATAACTAAATTATACAATTACTCTCAATAGAAATTCAATTACTTTTCCAAACAGGTTGAAAACCCATCACCTTCAGCCCCGCTTGTTTTAGAGAAGATATAACTGTATGAGACAGACTGACTCCGGACTCATAATTCTCCTGACTTACTTTCCACCTCTTCTATTTCGAAATAAGTTTGTTTTATAAAACAACGTACAGAGTAATGCAGTACTCATATGTCACTGGCATAGTTCTTTCAAAACTTAACATTTCATACACCTTGGCTCATTTACAATTATGCGTCAACTGATACAGTCTCATCTATCTGTAGCTGACCTATATCACCTGAATCTGATCTGTAGTTGATCTACAGAATTGATGCGAATCAAGTGAGCTTCAGGTGCAGCATTCTTCCTGAGTTTCAAATCTAGCTTCCTATGTTCCAAATGTCACGTTATTTCAGGCGCTTCTAACTTGTAATAAATTCATCATCATTTTTATACTTAATCACTCTTAAGAGATCTTATTGTGTATTTTGTGTAGTTCCTCTCAAGCAGGAATTGTATATTTTGTCATAATTAAATTGAGTTGTACTTTGCAAATGCTAAGGGACAAATGTCACCAAAGTATGTATTGCTGTTGTTACTGACAATGTTAGCAAAAGCATCATGTCAATACATCTTACCAGTAGGAACTGGCCAATGCAGTATATGACAAGTTCTTCCATATAAAGTTGTCTCTTTTCCCTCAGGAACTAATAGACATCTTGATTGAAATTATGTTACAACTACCCATAAACTCTCCACTGCTTTTCTCATGATTTCCTTATTTTCTGTGGTTATTACATGATGTTTGCCCATAGTGATTATCTATATTCCTTTTCATTAAAAATCATTATTCATCTATGATATGTCATCATGGACTCATACACAAATATTCATTTTATAGCACTGAGTGAGGGATGACATGGCTCAGCAGTTAAAGTCACTTGATGCTACAAGTGACAAACTAAGCTCAATCCCTGAAACACATATGATGGAAGGAGATAACTGACTCACATAAGATGTACAATGACTCCACACTCGCAACATAGTGTGTGAAAACCTCAAATAACATACACACACACAGAGAGACATATATACATACATACACATACACACACTAAACATATATATTCAATTATATATACATACAGAGAAATTTATTTTATATTTTGTCATCAAGTGGATAAAGTTTAAATTTCACAGGTGTGTTAATACCAAAATTCAAAGGTTTCTGAAGTGGAAGTCAGATATATTTTTAAAATTCAGATGAAAGCAATAAACACATTTGAGTCTGTGGATGTGCTACATCATTCTATCTATACTTCAGCTTCTGGGTCCAAATATGTCAACTCTATCAGACTTAAAAAGCACTTTGTGAGAAGCACATGATTCTTATTAGGCTCCAACTTCTAAATAGAAGAAATACATATGGCTCTATGTCATACTTAATAAATTGGAACCTCACTTCTCATCTGATAGTGACTTTAAGGTATTATATGTTTATTGAGCCACAAATCCAAGTATTGAAATGCCTAAATTTCAATTCTTTGTGGAGGTTATCTTTCCCCGCCCCTCACTGTTGTATCCGTGACAGTTATTGTTCAATTTCAAGTGATTCAGAATCGCTATAGAAACACAGCTCATGGTGTATCTGTGATGATTCTTCTGGGAAAGTTGACTGAGCAGGATAGACCTATGTAGAATGGTGGAAAAACCTACCCATGCATGGCTGAAGTCTTAAACACAGATAAAAGGACCAAAGCAATTTGAGTAGAAGCATTCTTCTCTGTCAGTTTTCTGCCTGTGCTGGATATGATGTGTCCAGTTGCCTTATGTTCCTGCCATTAAAACTAGAATTCTTATCATGACTTCCCCATCATGATGAATATACCCATAAACTGTGAGGCAAAATAGATTTTTTCTTTTTTAACATCTTGTTGGGTATTTTTCATAGCAGCAAGAAATGTAAAATACAATGTGCATGTACATTCATATATAAGCATATATAAATATGCACACATGTTTCTTAAAAATATTTTATGTTCATTTTTAAAAGATTTGAACCAAAGATATCTGAAGTACATTTTCTATGACTTAACTACTTCAAATAGGAACAAAACTTTTACTCTTGGTTTCAATAATTGCCAGGTATTTCCCATTTACACTGTAGTTAAGATTGAGACTGATCTGTCATATGCTTCTACTTTTCAGAAATACATGCTGAACTGAGGTACGGATTAAAAAAAAAAGTTGTTCAGATATCTTTAGCTGCCTTTCAAAAATCCCCCATGGAGGAGATGAGGCCATGCATAAAAGGATCAAACCAAACCACTTTTCTAAATGCTATCTAAGGGTACTGAATAAAAAGCACCTTTTCCCCCATTACATTTGTTTCTTCTTTTTCTAAGTCTGAATTTCAGCTTTGTTAATTATTAAAAAATGTGCAAAATTAGGCTTTTATTTTGCCGAGTCACATATGCTCATTCTCATTTCACCAACTTTTAATAACTAATGGGCCACTTTCACCAATCTTTTCGTTTTCTTGGGCATGGGATTTTAATAAGTAAAAAAGAGAAGCAGATAGCACAACTCTGAGAAAGGCTATTGTCTTTCCAGAAGGAAGTATTTTGAATACCATGACCTCACACCACCCACTATATAATATAGGAATCACTCAATTGTACACTGCAGGTCTCGTGGACTGAAATCAGAGGCAGCTATAGTACTAAGTTAGCACGATGTAATAGAAACATCATGATTTAATTATGTCCTTCAAGGGAACTTACTACCCACCATAGAGATGCCAAAATCAAATAATTCACCTCTAAGTCAGCTGTACCAAAAATCTAGATTAGATAACTCATTTCAATGAAAGAAATAAGATGAATAAATATTTTATTTCTGATATTCTGTCTATACGTATGCTATTTTAGGTATCACCTTGGGAGAGATCTGATTCTCATGAATACTGCCGGTTTCTGCTCTATTCAGTTGGGTTTTTTCCCCCCTCCTTCGTACTGTTCAAGTGGCATGAGATTTTTATTTTATTTTACTTCATTTGGCAGAAGTCTTCTGTGTCCCAAACCAAGGAGCATAACAGAAATCATTGAGAAGCTCCTGAAAAAGCAGCAAGTATGCTCTTAAATTAATATGAATATTTTATTTTTATTTTATATTTCAAGCAAAATTCTAGAAAATACTTAAAATCTTTCTTCTCCTCTTTAAGCTATTTTTATTAAAATGTAAATGAATACTTATCTCTGCCAGCTTGTTCTTGATCATTCCGTAGTATTTCTGATTTTTTTGCCTTAAGGTATTGTAGCAAATGAAAGAATTTGATTCAAGTTTTTCTTCACTCACTTCGTTAAAAAATGAAATCAGTCAAATTCACTCCTTTATATGTATCTAGGTTCTAAGAAATTAAGATCTATTAAAAATAAAGTACAAGCTGAGTGCTTTTAAAACAAATGCATGTCATTTATATTGACTTAATGCAGGCTTTCTATATTTTGTAAAAGTATCAGAAAATTTGAAGACAACCTGGCATAGGGTAATGTTCATAGCTACACTGCCCTCTTGCGTAAAGTTTAGGTATAGCATTATAAATGAATAAGTGTTTTGAGTGTTTTTCTATCACACACATTCCTTTGAGTGGGTGTATGAATGTATGTGTGTGTGTCGATGAGTGCATGATTGTATGCGTGTGTGCGCACGCACGTTGTGGTTTTCTGTATGAAAACCTATGATATGATACCTGCAAAAATTTTAAATAATTTTTTTTTTATTCTGAAATAGACGTAAGACTTGATTTTGTGATGCCAAAAGCACATACACAGCTGAAGTCTTTCCTAGCTATCTTCTGGCCATGTTAATAATGGGAAAATAGGATGCAAAACATTGCAGCTTTCAGTGCTGTAACTATTACAGTTTGAGCTCTCCAATCACATTGTCCTTTATGCTGGCTTTTGTGTTATAAGCATGTGCAACTCACTTAAGAGAAGAAGGTGGTTCTACAAAGCAGATTTATATTTTCACGCCCATAAAAAGTTTAACTAAGAGATTTTCATTCCAACTACCTCACAGAAAGAATATTTGATACAATTACATTTTCTGTACAGGATAAACATATAACCACAGACATAAGACATGGTAGGGGGAAGAGGAATGTTGGCACTAGAATTCATTTTTTTTTCAGTTAATTGTGGACATTAAAGGATATTGCAAGTATGCAAACACAACAGTCTCATATTACAGTAGTTTTTAATACTTGCAGATCAAACTCACCTTATAGCTTCTTAAAAAATATTCAGATGACTGGGACATATCTCAGTTTGAGCAGTTTCCAACCCTTAAAACTTGGAGATAGAATTTGATGCCACTCCTCAGTATGAATCTCCAATGAACAAGGATGGGGTAGGATCAAATTCCAAGTAAGCATCCTATTCTCAACCCTCTATTCCAGACATGATATTTCTGGTGCATGACTGTAATGTCCTGTGTTTCCTTCCCAGTTTCTCATATGCAGATCATCGCAGTACTAACCTCATAGAACTAGGGGCAAATGCATACTTCATCATTCTTCAACATAGAAGCACCTAACATATAGATAAGACTTTTGCTATGAAAGTACTTCAAAGTAAGAATCAGATAACTAGTTATGAATGGTGATATAAATTCATAACTGACATCAAAGGAGAGACAGAGCAAAGAGTTCTGTAGAAACTAAAGTCACCTGTTGGGCTAAGAACTGCATTATCACGCCTTAAGTGCTTTCAGTTGCTGTTACTCATGACAGCAAAATAGATAGCTGCAGAAAGTGACATTTAAGACCCATAGCAAATGGAAAAAGTCCTTTGGGAAAGCATTTCATGAAATGTTATGGAAAGCAAGATAGGCCCACAGGTAAGGGAATACAGCGGGATGCTTTGAATACTTATGAGAGCTTTTCTGAAAATAGGCATATTCAGGAAGAGGGACTTTTCTTCTGTTTTACTTACTGCAACCAGTGAAAATAAAACACCAAAATTTATTAGGGCATTAATGCTAAAAGACCATTTTATAGACCCAACATGCTGTAGCTGTCAGTACTGGCTCAATGACAGTAGTGGCTGTCATTGTTTAACCACTAGACACGATGAAGAGAATTTTAAGTTTAAAGTTATTGGGTTGAGTAAAACAATGGGCAATACTTAAATGTCTCCTAATTAAAAATTCTTTCTGGGATTGTATTAGCTTTCTATGACTTAAATAGAAAATGTAGTCATGATTACACCAACTTATACATATTATACACATATGTATGTATGTATGTATGTATATCAAAATCTTCAGGGAGAAGAAACAGAACTGACTTCAAAATCTATAAAAAAAAGTCAAGTGTTTGAGAATTCATCAATATTAAGATAAAATTTTAGGAGAATTGTGTCTGACAACAAGAATACTGAATGGAAATGAGCTGTGTATGACAGTCTAGTGAATTTAGAATTAACATCTACCTGATATTTCCTTTCTAAAAGTTTATATATCCATGTCCCTTGGCTCTAAAAACAGGAAAAAAATAAGAAAAATAATTTTATTTATTCAGGACCTTCAGAAGTACTTAATAACTATTAAACATCTATATGTAATTGGTTCAGTTCCAACAAATACAAAATTTTAAGTATATAAGGAAAATATTTGCTTAACTACACATATAGACACACTTATGCAGCATACATGCAATATGTACAGTATTACATACATAAATACACACATACATTCAGTTATACTACAGCTGAAGAGCTTTCCTCTTGGACTAACAGGATTAAGTGTGTAGTGCAGTGGTTTTTAAATACTGCCCAGCATTTTATCCCATTTGAAACTTCAAGCCCAAGAGTTTCTCTGCCAGGTGTCCTCTAAGACCCCTGCTATGGGTCAGACTCACACCTACAGATTCTCTCATATCAAAAGGTCAAAACAGCCAGCAGCTAAAGGCTTTGAAAACACTGTCTTTTAATGCTAAGAATAGATTATTCCCAACAGAAATTACTTTTGCTTATCCATTGTTTACAAATGCTGGGTGTGGAAATGGGAAGCTGGAAGTTCAGCTGAAGAAAGCATTCACGAAGAGACCGCTCAATTTTGAAGCCCAGTTGACTGGCTCTATTTTCACAGAAAATCAAAAACAAAAACTTTTGAAATTATAAGAGTTGGGAGAAGCAGTATTATGGTCTCTGGTTTATCATATTGCTGATCCTCTGGTTTAGAATTTATGCCAGACATGGAAGTATCATACAATCTGTGGAAATACAGTGGCTATATGATAGACCAAGATAAAAAGCCATTCACTTTTGGTGTTCCAACATGAGCAAGTGATATATGGTCCCATCGATGAACAATTTGAATCATAAACATAGGGCAAGTTATTGGAAAAAAAAATTGTGAGTTTGTTAGCGAATTTCTATCTTTGCATGCATATTAGAAACTGAAATGTTAAAAAAAACAGCAGATCAATCAGACTGTAAATAAAAGAAGGAAGGAATTTGAGTAGAAACGAATGCATACAGAAAAGCTTAGTATGAATGGAAAAGACAACCAAATGATGAGATTCAGCCACAAAAATCACTGTTGGAGAAAGAATAAAAGCATTGGGGACTTGAACAAATAGATTTGTGACAAGAAGACATAAAGCAATCCACAAAAAAAGAAAGCACACTGTGAAAGTGTGGTGGGAGAGAATACTGAGATTCAAACCTTTCAAAAGAAAGGTATTGATGGTATCTTTCAAATTCTCTGGCAGTATAGCAAAGTAGAATTTACTTAAACCTCTCCTCAGGACTTCATTTAATAGCTGTGGACTTGATTCGCTTTTGTGAAGCCCTGCATTTGAGTCAAAAAATTAGAGTTTGGTAATGCAAATACACGTTAGAGCAGGAAAGGAATGGGAAAAGGAAATGTGAAAGAAAGAAGGTTGTTTGTGTCTTGGAAGACGTTAGCTGGGAAGGAGAATAGAGAAATAAACTGAACTTAGAGAGTGGAAGTGTCAAAGAGATTTTTATTTATCTTTCCTTTATTATGCTCTTAAGAAACTACAATCAGCACACAAACTCATTATTGCAGCACTCTTCATATGTCCCTTGTTATAGTTATGTGGGTATATTGTAGTTATATAAGGATGTGGAACACATTACTACCTCATTCAATAACACTTGTTATATTGCATTAATAGTAGCACATTCTGTCTTTGAATTTCTGTTAGGAATCCTGTCTTTCAAGATAGGTGAAATTCTATTAATCCCTTAGAATTGGTGTCTAAAGAGTTGCTGGCACATAATAGCTACTAAATTTTGACTGAATGCATAATTCATTATTAGGGTCCAGAATAATGTACTCGGTAAAATTTGAAAAGCCTTGTGATGTCTAAAATGTCCATAGTAATAAGGAGCTACAGCACTCACGACCATTAAGGAGAGGAAGACATGCTGTCTAAAAGAAATATAAATAAATGCATTTATTCTGCAATGAAAGCAAAAACCATTGATCACAAAGGAATCCCTTAAAAAGTCCTGAAATCATCCACGTTGCTTTTATTGTTCTGTTCTTGGGAACAGTAGAGAAACAACCAAAATGATAAATGTAAATGGTATGCTAACAATAGAAAAATTTCGGCTCACATCCCCCATATTATACTTACAACATCTCAAGCTTCCAACAGCAATGTTCACCAGGATATAATTTAGTAGTAATAAATTTATTATTTATATAATATTATACGAATAATAATTAATAATTCTAAGTCACCTTGCTCTGAGGACCTTAATAATTTATACATATCTCTTCCATCTTATTTAGTTGTACAGGCTAATTAGTTGTGTATGGATAGGTGAAGTAAGTGGATGTGTATCACACTCCATTAAGAAACTATATAAATGACTTTAATGCAAAAAAAGCATATTTTCAATTGCTTTCTCAAATTGAATGCTCAGTTCAAACCATTACATTTTCCATCAGCCACTGAATCTCTAACATCTTTCTCATTCCAATGTCAATTTAATTGTCAAGGGTCTTATTTACACTCACTGGCCATGTGATGTCAATAGTATATTCAATTTAGTGTGTATCTAGACCATTTAAATTCATGGACTATTCTGAATATAAAATATTCCTGCACATGTGCCCAACCACTTAATTAGTACTATAAGCCTGACCTTGAATTTTTCATTTCTAGTCCATTGTGATTCAAGTTCTTATTTTGTTACCTAATTTGAATATTTCAATTCACTCAATTGTGAAAAAACATAGAGTAACATCTTCCCTGATTTTTCTGTCACTTTATATAATGAAAGACAAGGACCAATATAAATTAAGGGAGTTCTTATCACTCTTTGTAGGGTAGCAGAGGCCTACAGAATTTCAGGCTCTTTAATATGCAGAGTCATCTCTGAGAGTCCCTGAGAGAGTAGGAATTGTATATTCATAACTGAGTGTGCTTTTTAAAACCACCAGAAAGCACAAGCTAAAAAGACTCATTCATTTTGTTATGCCTTAATGCTACACGTATGTTTTGTCTTACAATATTCTCACACATTTTTATAGCATATATTAGTTAATGTATTTCATTAGCAGTTTGTTAATTGTTTATTTCTATTTTATCTTCCAAGACTATATACTTTTTTTGGGGGGGGGTTCGAGACAGGGTTTCTCTGTACCTTTGGACCCTGTCTTTGTACTAGCTCTTGTAGACCAGGTTGGCGATTCTCCTGCCTCTGCCTCCCATGTGCTGGGATTAAAGACTTGTGCCACCACCACCCAGTTTAGATTGTATACTTCTTAAATTCATATTCCCTATATGCCTTATAATTGGTTGACCCAAACAGAATTTTACTTCCATGTATATCTACTTATATTAATTAAATATTATCAACAGAAATCTGTGGCTTAAATAATTTATTTCTAGAACATAATGTAAATACATTTAAGAGGAACAACCATCTTGATATCTTTTAGGGAAAGAGAGAAATGTATTTAAATAAAAAATGCTAGGTTGATTAAAATCCAATTTGCTTTTTTAAAAGTCCCTGCATTTTTTCAGGAAAATTAATATCTCATGCAAATGAAAATTTCCAAGCATCTCAATGTTATCCAATTGTTTGAGTTAATCTCTTTTCAAGTGGGGCAACTGATTTTCATGTAACTCTTTCCTCTCACTTTGAGTTCATTTTCATGGATTATGTGATGCATTACACAAAGCCTTTGTTAGAACAACCACCACTAGACTCAAAGATTTTCCCTAATGCCCACACATATTGCTGATATTTACTTATATCTCTGCCTTTGAAATTATAAGCTGTCATTTCAAGATCTTATTCTATTATGAAGTTATTGTAAAACACAGTGAATGTTCTAACAGCCATTTAAAGCAGCTGTGTGAATTCCTTAACTAAACATGCCAACTTAATATCATTTTCTTATTTTCGTTTAGATTATGTGTTTTGATTTTTTATTCATTTACTTATTTACTTAAATAGTCCATGTTTTTTGGTTGAAGTTGCCTTGAAAAAATATTGAAACATTTCTTCTTTAATACAAACTAAAAATTTAAATCCCCTTAAAAATTTCAATTACAGGTAAGGGTAGCAAATAAGAGAGGCTTCAGGAGAGAGAAAGAAAGTAATCGAATACTTAATTTAAATTATGGAATTATCCAAAATCAAGTTATTCAATAAAATATTTAGTTGCTTTTACAGTTTTGTTTATATTTTTCTTATCTATCATTTTTATCATTTATACTAAGAAATTTACATAGGATATATATCTGAAAAACTCAATAAAAATCAATAAATAAAATGTCCAAAGATCCATTAGAAAAGATTGCTAAAAGTAAACCATGAAAAAATGTGTGTTTGCCATTTCTTTCCACAAAGAATTTAGTGTTTATAGAAGATCTGATGCTATCTTAGAAATGATTGCTAGGGAATAAAATTAGAGCACTTATATGTGGAGGAGTAAATGCAAAAGCATTAAGTAGATTTAGACAACACTACATAGACACTTAGATAGAAGTGCTTGGTACTCATTTAGAAATGCCTCACTGGAACTGTAGAGAAGTGATTAACCAGGAACTGGGCTGTTAGTTGGGAAGCTTCTGGGTTGTTCCTATCTCTGGCTGGTCTTGTAGGTGCACCTGCAGCTGCAACTGACTTTCTACCTGAATTTTTCTTCTCTTGTTTGCATAACAAGCACTCTTATCCACTGAGACATCTCTGTGCTTCCCAGGGAGTATCTTCTTACAGAAGAACGAAGACTATGCAAGAAAAAATACTCACACTTTTAAATTGTGGTTCTATCAGAAAGCAACCCCAGATTTTCAAAGACAAAATCAAACAAGCAAATCTCTAGAGTGATCCAGTTGGTTTTCTAATGCGTGTCATGATGTTGGCATGCCACACTGACCTTTCCTGCTTGCATCTGCAGTTCTTGTACAAAAGGTCAGATCATGGCCCCATTATGGACCAATTACACATTACAGGAAACAAGGCAGAATTGACAAGTTTAGAGAAATGGACACTGTCTGTACATTTAGCTTAGGAAGGTTCGAAATTTTTTAGTGCTTAATAAAGACCACTGGGAAAACATCACATGAATTCACAACTTCAGAGGGTTTGTAATTTTGTAAAATGAAATCAATAAGCACAGACCATCTATGGTACTTCTGAAACCCAAGTCTCATGTTCATTAACATTTTACCTGCTTTTTTATGTTAAGACTTTTAGGGAAAACAAGTGGCCATATATTTTGAGTTAGTATTTCAAACATGATATTACCCTGAAAAACATGTTATCCCCACACTTCCAATAGCAAAATAACAAAAATAAATAAATACAGAGAATACAATAAAGTATGAGACAAACAAGCAATCAAATTCAACTTTGTTTACTTTTTCTGTATGGAAAAGAGAACACAGAAGAAGTTTTGAAGATATAAAAACATACTGTGTG
>JAQHUG010000203.1:2528032-2548600 GCA_028555095.1 Dicrostonyx torquatus
AGAGAAAGTTCAATTGATAACTATTTAAACTTTGCATTAAACCTCTTGGAACCAAAGTGCATGCCCATTGACAAGAGGCTATTTAATATTTTGGTAATGAAATAGCTTAGCCATTTTTCTGCTCTGATTCAACTATATATTGGACTATTTTTGAAGAATATAGATTTATTATGTTTATAGCTGTGCAGGTTGCAAGTCAAAGATTATGGAACCAGTATAGTATAAAGGCCTTACTAGTGGAGCATGGCAATCCGCTATTTTCCTACAATTCCATTTTCCTTTGATAATTCTGTAAATAATTGTTTTGATAATAATGAACCTGTATCAATACATAATATTATAGACAAAGTCAAATACAAAATAATCATCTCCTGTTCTGAAAAAAACTTAGTGTGGCATTGTATGAATACATACATACATACACACAGACACACACATGCAATTTTGTCTTATTTGTTTGGGTTATTATAAGTGAATGATAAAGATTAGAGAAATCATAAACAATATTTAGAGTTTAGTTTTTTGGTTTCTCTGAATTTACCAGATCAAGACATGTGTATTCATGGAAATTGCTTTGAATGTCTCATTAGTGATATGACTTCTGTGTCCTTATGTAGAAGAGCCAATCTATCTCTCTAATTATCACTAATAAAACCTTGGTTCCATTCAGGAAGATTACATCATCATGACCTGATTCCTCCTATAGGCCCAATCTTGCAATAAAATATATGTATTATATTTTCATATGTGAATTTCAGAAGACACAGAGTTTAAGCCACAACATATACACATATTTATATACTTAGAGAAAAATACAGGCAATGAAATAATTTTAAATGGCTTTTTTGTAATATGTTTTTCATTATGCAAAGTGAAATAAAAATAGTTCTACTCAGTAAATTTGGTATAGTAATAAATAACCCTAAGCAAGAATGAAAACTTATTGAGACTTAGTGAGCCATATATATAAAATTCGAGCAGGCAACTTGGGAGGTAAAACGTAGAAATAAAGATGAGAATAGAAAGGCATGTGGAAATACCTGTCTACTTCTGATCATATGGCAGTCACTATTTTGGCATGTGACATCTTTGTAGTGAGTACTCATAATGAAAAAGAGACACTTGTTAAATAAAGGGTCCAGACTTAAAAGACAGGCTAAGAGCAATGCAGGTCTCAGAAAATGCTGTTATCTAATTCCTCCTACCACATTTCACAATCGCTTTGCTTATCTACATAGAGGTTATGTCCAAGCCTTGTCTGTGCTTTCACCATTGTTAACATTAACATGCCGTTGTGCCTTAGTATTCTATTGCCTGATATCTGCTGAATGCTGAGCTTTTCTTTCTCACAAGTTTTATTCTTTTTTTAATATGTCAAGCAAATGTGGTGAGCATTCAGCTTAGAAAGCAAGTACGGTTGCTGCATTACTCAACATCACTGTATATCTTACATTCTTAAGGGTTTATCTTTGGTTCTTTTGCTCATCTACCTATGAGGAGGCTACACCTTGTTCAGGGGTTATCCTCAATATCAGTGTCAGCGCACTTCTGAATTGGTAGAACACTTTTGTTTTTAGCTGTTAGATTGTTGGTCCCCGAAAGAGTCATTTCATATTGGCTTCTAAAACTATCTGACTGTGCTATAAATTTGCTGGTATCTACAACTGTATTCAGATAACTGACTGATAACATTTCTTGGTTGAGATATGGTTTGTACAAGTTTCAGCAATCTAACTTAGTAGTGATGCTGCCGACATTGGGATATTCTCCACTGCGTTGTCAGCAATGGTGCGGAGCCAAGTTAAACATAATGCCATTCATACTGTTACATTCTGCTTTGAGACATTTAAATCAAACATATTTTCCCCTGTCAGATAAGCAGAGAGATTCAGAAATAGTTCTATAACTCATAAACTATCAATCCTGACTCTTATTCTATCAGCCACGCATGAGACCTTACTGGGAGCCTCATCATTTTCTAACAAAGGACTCATGCTGCAATTCAATCAGAACAACCACTCTAAAAAACAAGTTTTGTAGTTAAATGGGCAAAAGAAAACAAGCAAGAGAATGAGGAAATTTCAATTGTTTTAACTTTTACTCTTGTCACTTAGTAATAAAGTTCCTATAAGGAGAAACGTTTGGGTAGTCTAGTGCCCAGTATTTCTCTTTGAAGAAACTAAACCTTTTAATTTTTAAAACATTATTAAATATGGTAAGTGTGTTCTAAATATGTTACCTTTTTTCATTCCTTGGAGCTTGGTTGACAATCAAAACAGTAGATTTTGAGGACTGAGCTGCCTTCTCCCCTCCCTAAACTTTCCTCCTTCCCTTTAGGAAGTTATTTACCTTTGACAAGCCCCACCAGGCATGCCTGATTGTTTCTCAGTTTTGCCCTGTCAGCATTCTCTCGCACTTCTCATCTGAACATCACTTAACACTTGACCTTTGATGGTTGGATGTGGCTGTTAGCGTTTCATGGTGCCTAATTCACTAGCCTCTCTGGCACTGGGAGCTCATTACAACTAGCATTAATAGTGAAAGGATCTGTGCTTTCCATGTCTGCCCCCAAAGACAGAACACTGTCCTCATTTGTATCCCCATCCCTTGAAGCAGCAACTGCTACTGCTTCTGGCCATCTTCCTCCACGTGGACTTTAACCTGAGAATATGTAGCTGTACCACCTGCAGCTGCAGCCTAGTCTGTATCTGTTCCTAAAGCCTTTGCCCTAGCCAGAGTCTATGGCTCAGTTAATGGAAGCCTTATTTGCTGTGCGGGATTTCTGATACACGGCAGCTTTCAGAGAATTTCTAGTGTGTGATTCAGAAGGACAATTTACATGATAAAAGCTGTTACAAGTGAAGACATACTCTTAGATTCTGCCGTGCAATGATCGAAACCTTGGAAGATCATGTACATGTGCTTCTGGGTCTACGTCACTGTGAATAGAACAAGAGCACACACCTAACTGACACTGTGTCTGAATTAAATGAGGCAAAGCCTAAGAACCAAAAGTGTGTCACACTACTGCTTGTTAGGTGCTTATTAGAGATAGAAATTTAGCCTTCTTAGTTTAAAAAAGAACAGAAATTTATGCTCAAACTACGTCTCTTTCTTCAAAGTGAAATCGCATAATTTTGTGAATATGTGTATAATTCATCTGTTTCTTCCACATGTATACACTTGGATTTCATTCTGTCATATGTAAAAGATTCTATATATTTATTAAATGTATTAAAGTGTTTGGAAAGCAGAGCACATTTGGAAGGGGCAGTTTCATTTCTGATGACAAGTTGTGTTGCTTCAATTTTATGTCTACTCTTTACCACATGAAATGATGTAATGTTGGCCAAATCTCACCTTTTTGGATCTCTTCTTGATATCATTACCAATATAGGTGGAAAATCAGTCCTGGTGATGTGTTGGGCAAGGAGCAGTGGCCTTCCAGAAGCCCTTCCTTGTGTGCTTCTTGTCACTTTTAGGATAAATCCAGTTTATTTACCACAATATGAGATGTATTTTACAGGATATTCTGCCCCTGTCTTTTCGCTCACATCCTCACTTAAGTTTGACAGAACTTCTCTTCCATAGAGACAAAAGGTTTTTTATAGCCACGTCTCTCTGTGAAACTATAGGTACTGCTTTACCCCAATTAACTTGGTCCTTACATTGTCCAGGGCAATTTTGTCTGCCTCTATTGTATAATTCATTCCTAAAGCCCTCCCGAGTTCACTGACACTGTACATAAATGGTCCCCTAAAGACTGACATTGAGAATGCAGGGATGAATTATTTCTATATAGTTTTAAAAGTCATCTTAATAGTTACAACTTAATATTTTTTTTTTGCTAATAAATTCCAATTAATGAATTATACCTTTTCAGTGTTTTACTTTATAAAACTGTCTGTCAGAGAGATGAACCAGATTGTGAAGCTATAGAAAGTCTACGAAAGTGAGAAAAGAATTATTTTTGTTGTTCAGGACTTTATGAGATTGATTTTTAGGATAAAGTTTAGAATCTGTTTTAAGCTGCTAATGTGGTTCCCTTATTAAAGATTTTTCAGAAGGTAGCTGATTTGCAAGTTTTGCAATTATGTCCCACTCATTAAACTGATACTATTGCTCAAAAATTAAGATATTAGAAATTTAGCTCCCCAAAGAAAAAGAGCAAGGCTAACATTACTCAAATAATAATGGAAGGCATAAAATTCAATGTATTCTGCCCGAAGCAAATATTGAAATATCTACATCTTGAAGCCAAGAAAATGCTTTTATCTATTACTAGAAATGTGTTTTAAGCTAGTAGCAATTTATATCCTATTGTCTTGGGAAAGTCATTAAGAAGAAAAAGGCATCAAGAAATAATGTGTCATAACAACCTACAATAACATTTTTATGTGTCAATAAAGGTGAATGGCAACACCTGCCACTACGAATGCAGAAAAATATCTTTGATATGAGATGTGTTTGCTCTTGCACATGTATTTTACTGCTTATTATTTCAAATCAGTGGCTATCATGTTTTCACTTGACTGCTAACTTTTGGGCATATTTGTCTGCCTATAATAGGCACCACAGATAATTATATATGATATCAATCAAGATGCCAATTATTTTGTTTAAGCATTATTTGTGCAGAACATGATTATGTTCTACATTTGTCACTCCTTTCAGGAAATTGTGATTTGAATTGTAGAAAGGGGAGTGGTGGAGCACAGCTTCAAATTTTCAGGAACATTTACAAAACAAATACTAGTGATGGTGAATAGCAGATTTCAAGTTACTTTTTCATTTAAACCCTGAAATTTACTTATGTAATACCATACTCTTCATGCCTCAAGGAGACTTAAATTTTTGTTAGCGTGTTTCAAATTTCATTGTCAAATAAAAATACTATGCATTTGTGATTCAACACACACACACAAACACGCACACATATACTCATTCATTGTGAATGATTAAACACCCCTCCTTCATTTATCATCATATAATTAACATTTAATTTTGTGTAAAACTTAACATTCCACTTTGATCCATAAATAAGAAGTCCATATAATTAATTATCACATGCCTAGGAAGTCTAAGCAGAGCAACCTCCCCTCCTAGAAAGGATGAGTGAAAATTTTCTACAACATGCTCAGAAGTTGAAGCCTAGAGCAATCCATGTCTTTATCTATTCTGTTTTTCATAAAATATGATTATGTCTTATATATGTTTCTATTCCTTTTCTGGTGGAGGCTCTACTTTGTCTCTGCTCTATGTTTGCAGTCTAGAGTCCTGTGCCTTGGCTCTCATGATCTAGCAGTAATCCTCTGAATTGGCAATACTGAATGCTCCCCTGAGACTTTGTTTCAAACCCCAGCACCACAAGTCAGTTCAGTGTCTCCTTTTCTCTTCATTTATTTGTAATCTCAGATATTCTGTAAAGAATACAGGAAAAGGGATTCTTTATATTCCATTGCCTGCTTTATAATAAACATAGCCAATGCTCTTTTCCAGTAAAAACTGCATTTGACTTCAATTCAGAGACTTAGAAATCAGTTTAGGGGCACAATCATTCACCCCAAACCTACCCATAAGAAAGAAGGCTTAGAACACCCAAGAGGAATAAGATGGTAATGCACAATGGCTTAGGAGCATGAACTCAGCCTCATTCTAAAAATAATGTTCTTCTCATTTTATAGCGTGTAGAAGGGCAAGTGTATTACAACACGTGAATGTACAGGTTCATATTTGTCTATTTTATTCCACTTTTGAACATATATGGACATGACTACAGAAGCTTATTAACATTCAAACATTTATTTCTAGGGCGATGAGACTGTGATTAGCTTCATCCTGCCTGAAATGTTTTCAAGTTGTGTAAAATTAAGGAATGCTCTTAATTTCTCTAAGGGGCAGAATTTGCTAACAAACTCAGTATAATTTCAGTAACACTGGAAGTCTCATTTCTGCGTATGAACTGAGATCACAAATAAAAATACATTAATAAAAACCTCAGTAAAATTATAATGACAATTTCTATGGTTTTCTAACTATTTAAATATCTATAAAATTAAATGATGTTGGCTATATTTTTAAATAATAAATGATTATATTAACATTAGTATGGAGAAAAATCCAAGTCAATACTTGCCATTTAAAATAAGTCAAAATAAACTGAAAACATGGTTTTACCACTGGACACTCCCAAATTTCAATCTTATTACAGGGGTGTGTGTGTGAGAGAGAGGAAACTTTTTTTTTGTATATGATCCATCCTAAGGAAAGAAAAACAATACCTTAAAATAATATCTTGTCAGAATTAGTGAAAGGCATATCAGTGTTCCAGTCACACAATGAATATGGACTTTAGTCCTGCATTGAGAGTGTGCCTTTTATATTAAAGTATGATTTGTAGTCTGATCTCTGAAGACTCATGACAGCAGAGAAGATGTCTAAGCAGTAAATTGCTATGGATTACTTTTGATTTGTTTGGACTTAAGTAACAGACGTCATCAGATTCTTTTGTTTCTTCAACTACTACCCGTTTCAATTTTTATCAGCTGTGCTAAAAGTTCATTGAAAATTGCAAGTTTAGTATAAATAAAATATATTATAATAATACAAGGAACCCAATTTTCAATGTACTCTGCGTGTGAATATTGCTGAGGCTCTGCTTTCTCTTTACCCTTTTGTGAAATGCATGATGCCAGTCTATTTTTCACTTTGATTTTTATTTCTGAAAAGATCAGCAGAATGTTCCATTAGAAGTGAGCTTTGAATACTGATTCTTTTCCAAAACAGCAAGATAAACACCGCCAAGGTATCCCACAGTGTAGATATCAGCAAAGCTCCTAATATAATTGAATTCAGGCATTTCCACTCCTAAATTCTGGCACTAAGTATCACATGCTTTTCATTTTGTCCAAAAACAATGCTGCAAATGAACACCGTGTTCTTTATTTGTGAAAAAGTAATTAAGCTCATGACTGGAAATACCTTAAAGAAACCACCAGATAGACTAAATAGCTGTGACATTATTTAAAAGCTGTTGAGATTGTAGTTCTTCTCAGAGTGAAATGAGTTTCTACAGTCTATAAATTACTTTATTTGTGACTGTGCAAAGGCTCATTTGTGACAATATTTGATTTTGTGGATCAGATACACTTGACAGGGCTGATGTTGCTTCTCAACAAGCCAAAGAACAAGAAAAAATTTTTTCAATTTGCTCAACTTAGAACTTTGTATCTATATCATTTTATCCTGTCTTAAAATGTAGGTCAAAATGACCTTCCAGAACAAGAGGACCTGTGAATGCTATAGAGATAAAAGACCATAGGACTTTATTTCATGTGACCTTTAAAAAGTATATTTCGTAACAGTCTCTATTTTAAACTGAGCACTTTGATATATGTGATAAGCACGTGTGTTTGACACTGACATCTGCACACCAACACTGGACACCTTGAAAATGCATGAACTGATGCATAAAGGAGAGTAGATGGAGCATAGAAATTAGAAACTGTGTTATCGCCATTGTAATGTTTGTAACTTTAAAGGGATTATTTTTGAAATTTATTAACTAAATATTGGTTTTGAAAATATATCCAGAAAATTTACTTATTTTTCCTTTCTTAAAATATTTTATATAAAATATACATGTTAACATTTTTGCTCAAAAATTATTGGTATTTTAATAGCACTTTTGGGATTTTCAATTCCTTTTTTGTTTTTGAGACAGACTTTCTCTGTAGCTTTGGAGCCTATTCTGGAACTAGCTCTTGTAGACCAGGCTGGTCTTGAACTCACAGAGGTCTGCCTGCCTCTGCCTCCAGGGTGCTGGGATTAAAGGCATGCACCACCACCACCCGGCCAAGTTTCAATTTCTTTGCTGTAAACTAAGTATTGGGGTGTACCAGTGCACATGGTTTCTTATATCTATTACTGTCTCACATCTCAACAACACAAATGGGCTTGGAGTTACAAGACATAGAATCTTCAACTAGCTTGTTCAGTGAAGGAACATGAAACAAAATTTTTAATTTTGAGCCTAAATCATTATTGCAAAGAACTTCTAATTTTGAGACAGTTAAAAAAATAAAGACCATCAGAACCTGCAGTATTTACTATGTACTGAGTCATCTTAAAGCATCTAAATATCAGAACTTCAAGAACTCAAGGGGAGTGTGAGTAAAATACTCCTGTTGTTTCCTGGTATACTGTTTTGTACAGAGCAGAATTTAAAGTTTGGAAAACTAGGAGTACAGGGGTACATTACATTTGGCAACGAGGTAAAATAACCCTTAACATTCTAAAATAAAAGTGTGGACAAACAACTGGTAGAATTGGAAAGACATGAACATGAGTTCATTACCTATATAACTCCAATATATTAAGATGGATAATTAGAATATCAGTATAACCATCAAAGATTTTAATACTGCCATTCAACTAGAAACAATGGATGTTTATATTTGTCTTTACCCAACACAAACCGAATATACATTTCTTCCCAAAGTCAATTCAACGTTCACTAAGGCAAAATGCATTTTTAAATTTTAAGTATAAAGCATATGTTAACAAAATTAAAAAAAAAATTATCGCATTTCTGCTTTCAAACACAGTAGACTACTCAGCTATCAATGGTTGGAAAAATAATCACCAAATTTTTGAAAGCTAGATAATGCTCTTCCAAATAATGTTATATAACTCCATGTTTGAAATCTGAAAAGAAGCTGCAGAAAGAAATAGGCTCCATTCAAACATTTAAATACTTTATGTCAGGATTATCAATGGTTCATAAATTGACTATAGCACTAATGATATCAACATTTCAGCAGGTTTTTTCTAGATCTTGATAAATTTATTCTAAACTTTATGAAGAAATGCAAGTACTCAAATTAACTAATATAATATTAAAGAAAAATAAATTTGGAAAACTGATACTATTTGGTATCAAAATTGTATTCAAGAGAGTGAAGGGCTGGAGATATAGCTCAGAAATTAAGAGCCCTTTCGATTCTTCCTAAAGGATTGAATTCAAATCAGCAACTCAAATAAGGGGGCTCACAATCTTCTGTTATTCCTGTGGAAGTGGATCCAACACCTTCTTCTGGCTTTTTTATAAATCTCAGCTCAAACTCATATATCCCCACACAGACAACAACATCAAAAATCAAAATTAATTAGTAAACATAGAAGAAAGTATGATACTCATAACAAATGGATAATTAAATGATGTGATAAAAGCCAAGAAATCAAGTGACTACATCAAAATGACATAAGAGACAAATAAAATGAAGACAAAATAAGAGAAAAGGCAGACTCTTAGCGTGTAATATTGTAACAACTAGATGCCTACATATGAAAACAATGAATATAGAGTTCTATTTTCTACCTTTCAAAATACCATTACTCATTTTGATGATAGAATAAATTTAATTTGTGAAGCTATAAACGTGAATGACAATAGTTGAGAAAATCTAGTTAATCCTATGCTTAGAAAATAAATGTTATAAATTGGAACACCAAAGCAGCAATCCCTAAACTATGTAATAAGGTGAATTTCATTAGTCTAAGATATTCTTTTTTATTAAAGACACTATAATAGGATGGACAGAAATAATGTTGGGAGAAAAATATTTTCAATGAAAGACTTTTGGGTAAGAGTGATATAGAATGGTAAGATGTGTTTCTACTTTTAGCTTTAGAGGACCTCCATATTTCCTTAGTGACTTGATTAGTCAATTACTTACCAGCAGAGGATAATGGTTCCTTTCACCTGTATCCAACATTTCCAACACTGATAATTCTCTTTGTGCTTCTGTGTTTTTTTCTGAAAATTAATATATTTATTAATTGCTTGAGAATTTATACATGCATACAATGTATTGTGATCCCATTTATTCACAAGTCCTTTCACTCTCCTTTCAATATTTACCTTCTCAAATCTATGGCCACATCTATATTTATCCACTGATGAGGTTTGTGCCATTTTGACCTATTTTGTGACATATTATAGTGATAAATATGTTTATACACTGAATACAGTGTGAGCTGTCCATAAATCCATGTGGTTAGGACATATAGAGGAGGGTGACTTGAACTGTCATGGACCACAATCTTGACAAAAACTGATGTACCCGTCCTCAGAAACCACCAACAATCGGTAAGCAATTCCTCAGCTACAAATGTACACATAGGCTCTTTCCTTCTCCACTGAGGTGTTTTCTAAGACTCAGGAGGAAGAGATATGATGTACATGCCCATTTAGGACAGAGTGCTCTATAATCTCTTGCCCTTCGTATATAAGCCAATTGTCAAAGTCTTCATTATTGCTGTCTGTTGTACGTAAAATAAATTCTCTGATGGCATCTAAAAGTTGCACTAACACATGCTTAGAAATATACAAATGGCAATTCTATGTTATGCCTGTACAAAAAAATATTAGTAGTATGCTCATTACTAGGGCCTATAAGCATCCCAAAGATTGTTTCTTAGCTAAGTATCAAGTATATGCTTTTTCTTGTAGAGAACACTTTGAAGTTTTCTTGATAACTGACTTTCTGGCAGAGGTATTATAGAATCTCTATCCCTTGGTTTATTGCCCAAAATTCCAAGGATCACAGAGACACTTGCTCATCAAATATTATTACAGCATTTTCTCCAATTGCTAAATGGAACAAACAATAGAACAAGTTCAGTTGTCCATAAACAGACAAATGTGGTACATATTTAGAGTGCTGTTTTAGTCATAAAAGAAATGAGTCTTTTGGGAGAAATGTATACAATCATAGACAAATGTATATTGCAAATTTAGTATCAAAAATCACCTTTTCTCTAGTTTATGAGTCCTAGATTTTATATAGATGCATTAAATCATATATGTATGGATAATATGTAGAAAGAAAATTTTGAGGAGTCAAGAGGTATAATTAGAGAAAGAGGGTACAAATCTAAAGTACCAATATATGGGAGAATATTAGATGTTCTTATACATATAAATGAAATGATAAAAGCAACCTAGTATAATTACATAAAAATTACATTTACAAAAGATGGTATGTACAACATACAAAAGTCTATACAATTCAACAATAAGAAAGCAAAGAGTTTGATTTTTTAAATGCAGCAAACAAACAAAAAAGCAAGTGTATGTGGCCTACTTTCAAATAACCACCAAATATGCTGTGCCTTTCCACATCTTTTCTTATAAAATAAATAAGAGTAAATACAGTAATCACTACATGCTTAGACTAAACAAAACCCAAAAGACCGAGGGATCCGAACCTAAAAGACACTAATAACTTCCACTCACAGTCAAAATTCTAAAATGATATAGTGCTCTTAGAAGACAGTTTGGTAATTCCTATATTTATTTTCATATATTTGGATGTGTGGCTACATGTCTATCTGTGCAACAGGGTGTATTGTGCCTGTGAATGATAGAAGAGTTTGTCAGATCTCCTGGAGCTGATGTTGTGAATCATCATGTAGGAAATGGAAAATGAACCAAAGTCTCAAAGAACAGTCAGTGTTATTAACTGGTGAAACCTCCCATCACTTAAGCCCCCCAAGTTTGATAGTTCTTAATTGAACATATGGTTAGCTATCAGCAACTGGACACTTTGTTAATTATCCAAGTCATTTGAAGGTTTGGCACTTCAAAAATTCAGGCATATTTATTATTGCAAGAATTTGGAGGACATACAGCTGTTCATAATTAGGAGAAATATATATATATATATATATATATATATTCATAGTTACAAGAATATATATGCATATATCCTAGTAAAATTAGAGAATTAGAAAATGGAGTATTGTTTAATGTCGGTTATCAAACTATGAAACGATGCATAAGAAATTTAAGTACATATCACTAGGTAAAAGAACCCAACCTTAAAGGCTGTACACTACATGTTTGCAATGTTAGGACATCAGGAAAAGAGAAGCTGGAGAGATATCAAATGATCAGGTGTGATTTGAGGCTAACACTTTGAAAGAAGTGATTAGGCATACACTGACGAAGTTTGTGCCATTGACCTATTTTGTGACATATTAGAGTGATAAATACTTGTAAATAAAATTTTGCCCAACTCACAGAATGCATAACATTAAGGATGTACCTTCATGCACACTGTGGACTCTAGGTAATAATCATAGGTAAAGGTAAATACCAAATGTTTTAACACTTTGCACCTCCAGTGAAAAACTATGATATGTTAACAGGGACGGTTACTCATGATGTGTGGGCAGGGAGCTAGGAAACACTGTTCTGAACCTTCAGTTTTTCTGTGAATCTACGTTTGTTGCTAAAAGCTATCTAAAATCTCCCAAAATTCTTCAAAATGCCACAAAATTCCAAAGTTATAGCGTATAAAGTTTCCTTGAGTATTTTCTAAATGTCTTCTATTTATTAAACTGGCAGCCTTTATGGTCTCTTGTCTTATTTGAATTTACAACTCTACTCTGTTTTTACTATTGGCAGGATTCCTTAGGTCCCCAAACTTCACAGTTGTGACACAGTATCATGTGTTCATAGCCCCATGGTTGAGTGTTTCTGTAGGCTTATGTGCACTGAAAACACTTTTCAGTCCACGGCTACACCCAGCACCTATTGTTGACTTGAGATAATTAATGTCAGGTTGGTTGCTAGCAATCAGATCATAGTAGGACTTTGTAACTCCAGACTCCTTGTTTCTATAAAGCTGGTGTAGGAGTTCATCTCTATGTTCACCCTAAGTACACTGAACGCAATAAGGTCTGGTGTCATGTTCTTTCTTGTCCATTTAAAAACTATATGCATGCTTAGTGGAGTCAGTAGACAATGTTTCCTGGTGTCTGTCATTCCATCTGACTCTTATACTCTTTCTTATGTTTGTGTAATTTAATTCTGAAACTGGGAATCATTGAGTCATTATGAAATATCTTCTGGTGTTTTAAATTGATCTGGTAGATTCTGAGAAAATGAACGAATTATACAGGAAGTACTTTTGAGACTGTCTTTACACTTAACCAATTTTCTTCTAAACCAAAATTTAAGGAATGGATAAATAAGAAAAATAAATCACAGAGATATCTGACGTAAGACATTACAAACAAATGTAAGAGGCACGGTCAACAATGTTAGAAATGGCCTCTCCATTCCCATAATAATGACTTAATCAGCCATGAGAGTGTAAACCCCATTCCACACCACTAAATGAGGGTTCTCGATGGTATCAGTGTTGGTGAGCATATAATCTGTATGAAACAGACAAGGAAGCTCTACACCATTCCCTATATTTCTTGTCCACATGGAGTCTATAATAAACAGTTAAATTAATATTATTACCTCAATTCTATGAATCATTGCACACAATCATCAAAGTTGATAAAAATCTATAAGGTTATAGTAGGTGAAATGTCATTGTAGTTAGTTACTAGGATGTGGCATTGATATCACAAGTGATACAAAGCTTCTTGAATTGTGCTCTTCAACTGTTGGGTTCATTGTAAATCTAGAAACTTATGGGATGATTGAACTGAGTTGTGTTGTTAGACTTTCTGTTAATATGTGGTAGTTTTGTTTAAGGGATTGTTCATTGAGAAACACACACACACACACCAATTATTGCTTCAATTTTATTTTTTATTTTTATTTTAAAACCATGTTTTCTCATTTTACATACCAATCCCAGTTCCCACTCCCTCCCCTCCTTGTGCTTTCTCATCCTTAAAAAGAGAATGGGCTTCAAAAAGTCAATTCAAGCACTAGAGATAAGTTCTGCTCCCACTGCCAGCAGTTCTATAGTCTGCTACAGCCACACAATTGTCACTCATGTTCAGAGGTTTTAGTTTTGTCCTATTTAGGTTCCTCTGCTGTCAGTACAGAGTCATAGAGTACCCACTACCTCAGGTCAGGTGTTTGTGTGAGTATCCACATCATGGTCTTGACCTCTTTGCTAAAATTACCTCAACTCCCTCTCTTCGACTGGATTCTGGAACTCAGCATAGTGCTTAGCTGTGTGTGTCTCTGCATCTGCTTCCATCAGTTGCTGGATGAAGGTGGATGAAGTTTCTACAATGAGAATTAAGTTAATCGTCGATATTATTACAGTATGTGTATATTATTATTATTCTCCCTTTGCTTATAACTTGACAATAAAACTGAAACAGAATGTGCCTCAAATGAATATCTGGAAAATTCAGGAGCTTCTAAACAGCAGGAGATCTTTATTAGTAAATCATGGTCTCACACCTTGGACATTGTTTCTAGACCATCAAAAATTAAGTACCAGTTTCATTTTTTAATTTTATAATCAATATCCATCAGAAGCATTTCAGTTCCTAGCTCTGCTTTCCTGACACAACCTCAGGAAGTTTTGTGCAGTACACCTGAAGCTGAACCAGTTTTTAGTGTTCCCAAGGATCCTTTATTACATATTACACATATGATATTTGGGTACAACATTCTATTATCATTAAGTATCTTTGAAGAAGAAAGGTGTAAAATTATTTGTTAGATCAGATGTCAGTAATCCATGACAAGTATTGGGCTATTGATATAAAACTGTAATTGTGGTGACTTGCATCCTCATTTGCCAGTTGATTCTGCTGCAAAGTTCTATCCATTTTGAATTGCATATTTGAACTCCCAGTATGTGTAAGGAAAACCTTCTGTGTTGCTTTGTTAGGGACTATTATTCTTCCACGTTCATCTCCTGAGAATCTGCCTCCATGCTTCACATAGACTCAGGTCCCCGTGCAGTGCCAACTTTGATTTTCATAGCAGAGACATCTATTGTTTTTTTAATTGGCTCTTCGGTTGGATACTTTCTCTTGCTTTTCACTGGACCCATTGTACACCTGAGTCAACTGTATAATGTCCTATGACAGAGATAGAAAGAGTCCATCAATCTTTTTATGTGGGAGCATGATCTCATGAGTCAAGCCGATAAAAGCTTGTTTTTTGATATATTCCACAGAATAATCAAACAGTGCCCAGTATGATAACTTAGTGCCATCTATTCTCAAAGACTAAATTATTCACTATCAAGATTAGGAGAAGAACACATTTCAATAATGTAGTTGGGCTATGCACAGGATAACTCTATATCCTCTGACAATTTAGATTTAATTTCCTCATAAAGTTCAAAATCTACAGTTATTTCTCACTAATATTTCCATAGAACTTGTGTCTCTCTAAACAATGACTAAGTTGTGGTTTTTCAGTAATTCCAGGATAGTGAAGCTCAAGTGAGAATAGACCTTAAATTTTGCTGCATATTTTCTGTGTCTGTCAAAATAGAAGTCTCTGGATACCTAGTTTATTAAATTTTGAGATGTCTCTTGACCACTCTAGACTTAGAAAGGCTATTTATACCTAAAGATCACTTCTACATGCATTGTGTGTATTACCCTCTAAATATGCATGATTTCTGAAAATCAGATAAAATATTCCCTCCTCATAAAGTGCTTTAACATACGGACATATAAAGCATATTTGCCTATAAACAAATAAGGAGCTGTAGAGATTTCACACCTGACAGAACTGGTGGGTTTATTTCTGTAACCATGTGTTCCAGACAAAGTTCATCATTATTTTGTCCCTTTGCTTCAGAGAAGAAACATCACAAGGTCAATGAGATCATTATATTCTCTTCTGTGCCACCAATGTTTATTTTTAATTTGAGATTGGTAAGTAAAGCTATAATAGGATTTTAATGACATGTTGGACACACTTCAGTGTCCAGAGATGTGGCATCATATTCAGGATTGTCATTATCTAGATTAATTATCAATACCAGACAGTGTCATTAGAGGAATGTGAACATGGGAGAGATTGTAAATGAAATTTTCTAAGTAGAAAGACCAGAAAAAAAATAGCACTTGATATATGATTAATTGAAAGTTTGTTTTTAATTCTTTGTGAAATATGCACATTTTTATTATTGTAAATCTGACTGAAGTAATGCCAGGCTAAACTTAGTTTGTTTAAATTTTAAGGTCAGTTTATCCTCTTTAAGCATGAACGACATTTCTAGGTACCACAGTGCATGTACAGAAAAAAGAATGAACTCCTTTCATTTGTTTTTGAATTTTTCATGTTCACAAAAGAAGTGGTTGAAGTGTGGTTAAGGCAAGATTTTTGCATAATTGGTTCACTTTTGATGTTTTTATTAAGCAACAAAAAATAAAACATTTAAAAAGAAAAGGTTTAGTTCAGCTACACGGCATGCATGTACTTATTCTATAATACCTGAAAGTACATTTCATACTTTTGTTCTTAATTATGCCTGTTTACTTTTGAATAGTATAATCAGCATGTACATATTTATGGAATCTTTAAAATTTGTATAATACTGAGTTTTGGGTTTAAAAAAACTTAGAAACTTGAAGAGAAATGGCTATGAAGATTATTTCTGCATTTGGAGGCTAAACATGTCTATTTTATTTAGTGAAATCTAACTGCATCAATTATTAAATCCACTATTACTTTATGTACTCCATTGAAAGGAAAAACTATACCAAATCACAGCTTTCAATGCTGAACTATAGGGTAATGTATTCTCTTTGAAGACATTTTAAGTGGCAATTGCACTCAGCATCTGTAGTTTTAACAAGGTGTATAACTCAACTGAACAGGTGACATTGAGAGTGCCTATGACTAACTTTAATCACAGACTGTCATTGACAACTGTGTCAACTATTTTGGCTAACTACAAGTGATCATAAAATGAATTTTTATTTTAATGATGTTAAAAATAAAAAAAGACAAAATTTATACCTTGTTAAGAAAGGTATTTCAATTCTTCATTTCTCTCATACCATCCTTTGTGTTGTTTTGAAGTATAAAAGAATTAGATATTTGAATGCTTAAAATAGGTGTTTCAAAACACTCAGTACAACTTAAGATTGTAAAGAACAATTAAAAACACCTTTGAAAATGAATGACATATTATTTTTTACAAATTAAAAGAAGGTTGCTACAGAGCTCAAAATTTAATTTATTTTTTTAATGATTTCCAAGTAAAGGCAAATGTTAGAATATTTAAAAAAAGTAAATAACTCTTTAAACAATGTACTGACATTGTAAGTGTAAAATCCTAAATTATTCTCCATTCTTCCAGAATGATCATTATAACTAGATCTAGGTTCAAGGAGATGTGGAGAGTATTGAAATGGGAAAGTGTTTGAATCAGATTTTAGTTACTTTCTATTGATGTAGTAAAGCATCATAACCAAAGAATCTTATAAAATAATTTGTGAACTATGGTTTGAGAAGTTTGGATCCCCTGATGGTGGAGTGAAGGAACAGCCAAGAGATTTCATATTTGATCTGAAAGCAAGAGGGAGAAAGAGAAATGATGATCCTCCCTCCAGGAATCTCAGACTGAGTGTCTGACAGCTGTCCCTCTTCGTCTTATATTCTTCTCTAGGACTGGGACTAAAGGCATACAACACTGGGATTAAAGATGTGTGTTACCATTACCTGGTCTATAAGGCTGACTGGTGGGACTGTTTTACTCTCAAATCTTTAGGTAGTCTTTATTTATTAAAATCCAGTAGAAATGTCACAATAGGAAATGGTGGAGAATGAGTTCAAAGTTCATTACCACTTCTCTACCACAATAGGACACACCTCTTGCAAGGTTTATACTTCTCAGCCCTTCAAAAGAATTTCACCAGCTAAGTAACAAGAATTCAAACTTATGAGACTATGGGGGGGTGCATTTTCATGCAAAAAACTAAAAGTGACTTCCTTCAAGTAGCCCTAGGATACTACTATTTTTACATAATTAGAATAAACTGATTTTAATTAATGAAATGTATGGAACTCTCCAAAAAAGATAGGGGAAACTAAGGTAGAATAATCAATTCAATGAGAAAGAGTAATGGAATGATTCCATGGATAATATATTTTTTCCAGAACTGTAGTTCAATACATCAGTTTTTCTACAATAAAAAAAAAAAAAACAGCCAACATTTGTCTATGCTTCAGTGGACGTCTAAGCCAGGGACTACAAGGGTAAGAAAATATTCCCAAGGTTTCCTCAGAGATGCTCTCAATAGATGTCTCCCATTCAACTGTTCAGTTATTAAAGAAGACTACAGGGTGCTCATATAACACACTTCACCTTAAACTCAGTGTTCTTCGCAGAGGAGTGGTTAGAATGAGTGTAAGAGGATGAGGTGCTGGGCAAGCTTAAAGAAGCAGTGCTTAATAGGCACAATAGTTCAACTGCTCCTGTAAACTCACTTGAGTTGTGACCACATGCACAAAATGTGCAAATTAGCCAGACAAAATCCAACTATGAGAAGTCACAAATCCCATTGCTATTGATATTTAATAGCTGATGAAATTAATAGAGTCAGTTTTCTTTAGTGAGTTGACTTATTTTGTAGTTCTGTCACACTCCACAGCAATCTCCACTTGCGCAATTAGAGGACGACACAAATTCATCTCAGTGGAAGAAAACAAAAGAAGATAATTTTGAGTTGGGTAGGTAGGGAGGTAAGAGGGGAGAGGGTGCATATGGAAGGAGTTTATATGTGATCAAAATATAGTGCATGAAAATTTCAAAAATGAAACGTTTTAAAGCTAATGAAAGACATTAATTTCTTAAATGGACATGGTATTAAAGCAACTATTGAAGATTTAGTATCATACCCATATTTCATGTGTCTTCTAGTTGTCACCAAAGAAACTTCTTCATGTAATAAATGATTATTAACACAGAAACTGGCAATTGGTCAATGTACAGTGAACAAGAAACTGTGAAATGCCCAGCCTTAATAGGTACATCTATCATAACCTCTTCTGAGATTTAGGGATCTTTGAGGAATAGTTAATGCGACAACTGTAATTGTCTATCAAATAAAATAATCATAAAATAACTATAAAAACAATATTTTCATACACAATAGAAAATATGCACAATGAACACATAGTGATTATGTTAGACTACACTAAGTCTAAGAAATCTAGAGCCAGACATAATTCCCAACAGGGAGAGTAGAGATAGACATGATATCTCACTGTAGGTGTAAGAACCATTGGGAATTGATAGCTACTGGGAAAAGGAAAAACAGTGTTCTTTAACGTGTGTTTCCAGGTGGTTTGACCATGCTTCAGTACATGGCCACATACTCCTGAGAACATGGACAGCACAGTTCGGACTGAAATAAACTTGGCTTGGTGGAGAAGGTGTATATATAGAGATATGTTGTTTATGATCTCGCAGATAAAGCTTGCCTGAAGATCAGAGTGCAGTATTAAGCCACTAGAGGTCAGGCAGTGTTAGTAAACACCTTTAATCCCAGGATTTGGGAGATAGAGGTAGGTGGATCTCTCTGAGTTCAAGGCCACCCTGGGCTACACTAGCTTGATCTATTCTAAAAATGCACCAGAAGCAGTCAATGGTGGCTTATACCTTCTATCTCAGCACCAGGGAGGTGGGGACTGAAAGGATATGGCTGGGTGGAGGGAGGAATATTAGGAATATTAGGTTGGAAGAAACAGGAGCTCATTGCAATTAGTTTGAGGCTGTAATATAAGGATGCAGTCAGTCCGTCTGAGGATGCAGTCTGTGAAGAGGCAGTCTGGAGAAAGGATCACACTTTTGGTCTGAGCATTGGTAGAAGTAAGAACTCTAGTGGCTGGCTTCTCCACTTCCCTGATCCTTCAGTTTTCACTTCCTGATAATTGAATGTGAGTTTTTTTTTTATTAAGAAGACCAATTCATTATATATATATATATAATCATTACTTATGGGGCCATTTAATGTTAGCTATATGAATATTATTTTCGTCCTCTTGATAACAGTATTAAATAGTTAATCAGGGTGCTCATCAGAAGGGATTAATTCTCTCTCTCTCTCATAAATTGGTAATTATTTGTAGTTATAACCTAGTGATGGGAATTTGTGAGGCTTCTACTTTTGTGTTAGGCTGTTAACTGTAATTTGAATTGTTCAGATCTATTCTGTTGTATGGGTGTGGGATGGGTATGAGTGTGAATGGACCTGGAAACGTGTCATAAAGAAGTCAAAACAACTGCATGGAATAAGTTTTTCCTTTCCAACATTGTGATTTCGAGGTGACAAAGCATCAGACTCTGTAAAAGGTGACTGCTGCAGATTCCCCAGCATGCGGGACTGACTCTGGACACTTTCAAAATAAAGGTTCATGTATCAAGTGGTGAGCCATATTTGTCCATCGTTCAAATGATGTTTATACATTATTTTTCTTTATCTGCTTATATCTTTCTCATTGTAATACTATTTGCAAGTGGATACCTTTGGAGGAAAGAAGGGAGAATATGAAGCCTCTGGAACAGCAGTTACATGTGACTGGATATTGCCCATTATAAGCTTTGGTATCTGAACTTATATCTACTAGAAGATCAGGATGGACTCTTGACCCATGAACCATCTTCCCGGCACCTCATCACACAATTTAGTGTGTTCAGTGTTTGTAAGAGAGTACACAATATCTACTTCTTGTAGCCTCTGTTTTTATCTTATCTCTATGTAAGCATAAGATAAAGAGTTATGAGGAAACAATCAGGAACCACATATGCAAGCATAAACAGCAGAGTA
>JAQHUG010000203.1:2577318-2587673 GCA_028555095.1 Dicrostonyx torquatus
CTATCCTTAGTGCGATATCCCAAACCCAAAAAGATGAGTACGGTATGTACTCACTCATTAGTGGACCCTAGCCATTAACAAAGGACATTAAGCTTATAGCTCACAAGCAGTACTTGTTGATAAGTGATTAAGACTCAACAAAAATACCAAGAAGATCCACATTTCTTCTCCATGCTAATGTCTTACATGTCCATCCAGTGCCTCTGCTGGAAAAAGCTAAAAAGAAGCTCCCTAAAAGAAAATAAAGTAGCCTGCAAAATTTTAATTCAACTGTCATACAGTTAAATACAGCAGGGAAGACTGATAGATGAGGGACAACAGCTGCATAAACAGAGGAACAGAGTGTGTGGCTGGACATGAAAGCTTACTCAAAGAGTGCACAACAGAAAAAGGTGGGTGATATAATACCAGGTAGGTGAGCTAATTTGTCTGCTTGTTTACATATGGGACTCCCATCCTATAGCTAAATTAAGACAAGGATACTGAATGCATAGAACCTAACAGTACAGAGGCAGAAGCCCAATGACATGTAGAAATTTTGAAATATTCATTAAAGGGATGGTAAATGAACAAGCAAGTTTTGGCTTGAAACTTATGAATCATATAATACTGCCAAGAAGATCAAAATCTAAGAAGAAAAAGGGAAAAAAAATCTACAGCATCAAATAGATTTGTGAAAATATTTCTTTTAGCTACAACTTTTCTCAACTCTGTATCAAAAAACAAACAAACAAAAAACATGAAAGAAGCAACCTAGGAGTGGAATATTCACTTTTGGCTCATGGTTTCAGACAATTTTAATCTGCTATGGTAGAGAAGGCATAGTTTACATAGCTCACTCTACCATGTATGCTGATAGGAGCTGAGGTAGCTGCTCATGGAGTAGTCGACATCCATAAAGTAAATATCTGAATAGCAGTAGAACGTAGGTATATCACTCAAATTTATGTCGCAAATGACCCACCACTGTCAACGAGAGCCCACACCTCAAAATCCCAAAGGCTCCAGAAATGGCACTGCAAGCTTATCACCAGTGTTCCAACACATGAGATTCGAGGGGCATTTCATACTTGAGCCATAACATGTGCTTTGTTAATTTTTACCATTTTCAGCTACACATATTGTTTAATTTATTTGTGCCTTGAGATCAGCACTTCCTGCATTCATTTAAAGGAAAATAAACTAACTACCAAACAGGACTGCTGTGAGGACTGAAGAAGGAAAACAGCCCAGAACATTGTGAACTCACACAACGGTAGTGCTTATATTTCATGCTAATTTTTCTAAAGGTACTAGCCCCTAATACGTGGGTTTCCTTATTATCAAAAGAGTTCTAATATTAATGTGCATGGTATAGTTCCTGGAACAGGTATTAAATATTTTTTTCTTATTAAGTAATATTGATTGTCATTATCATTATAGGTACAGTTATTCTTGGTGCTGTTATTTCAGGGCATCATTATTTTGCTTCAATTAAGAGTTTTAAGGTAATAAAATATGTGAAATATCTCTGAACAGTTTTTTTTTCTTAACGTTAGATTGTTCAGTGTGTGTGTGCCTTAGTGTGTGTGTGTGTGTGTGTGTGTGTGTGAAAGAGAGAGAGAGAGAGAGAGAGAGAGAGAGAGATCTAAGATCTCAAACACACTACTCCCTCTTTATTCTCTTCTATTTATTCTACCTGGAGTAATACGAGTATTTCACATTATTCAGGGATCATGAAAATCTACAGATAACTCATTGCCAGGTTCACTTTTCTCTTTGCAGACGTAAGAGCCAACTCGTGCTACCCAAAGCACCATTTGAATCAAAGTTGTTTCAGAAGCTTTCTCTTTGTCTCTCTCCTTGACTAGCTATGTGTAATCCTTTCAAACATATAGTTATATTGATGTTCATCAGGTTTAATCAAAAGCTAATTTTCAAGGCTATAAAGTGAAATTACTATGATATAACTGCAAGTGCTACTAATATTTCTGTGCTTAATGTCATTGATTTTATTGCTACAAACCTAGCAATAAGAAAAATGCTGACACTTTATATGGATGTTGCTGAGTATCTGTCTGTGACATTTGGTTCCTTTATCAATATATCATCACATGTGGCACTTTTTGATGAAAAGAAAATAAGACATCTAAAATGGTTTTTCCCTTCTCTTTACCACATTTGTCTTCATTAGTGTATCTGTCATTAATGAAAGTATAGAACAGCATTCCTAGAAAATGGCATGTGCATTTTTTAGTATAGATATAAGTCTGGAGTTTGGAGAAAGGGTATTGGACTATACAAGCATTCAAGGTAATCCTTATTTTTTGATTATGAAATATGTTTATGAAGTATAGGCTAAGTACTTTCTTAAGATTTCACTTAAATTAAACTCACTTATGAACCAAGACACATACTTTCATGTCTAAAACTTTGACTTGTAATATGAAAAGCAATAAAAATAGATTGTAGAATTTTTATTCAGTTACTTTTCTTTTAATTTAAAATTTCCTGCTTGAAAACTGTGATTCCAGTGGGGGTGGAAAATAGTTCAATGGAGTTAAATAAAAGGAAACCTACCTGTTAGTACATTTAGTCCTACTTAAAAGAGGCCACAGAAAATTCAAAATAGATTTGAAAAATTTCAGAAGAACAAACAATTTATTTTCTCTCTATTTGAGAACAGAATATAAAGTGTTTTACTGTAGGGCTTAGTTTTGTTTTTTTTCCATCTTGGTTCCATTGCTGAAGGACAGAGGACATTTAAAAAAAAAAAAAACTCTGGTGGATTAATGAGAGCAGCAGAGTTGCAAACTCTGCTTTCATTTCAAAAGAAGACTTTTTGGTTGAAGACTAAAGCCTGTACTATCGGCTCTGAAGTAGAAAGGATTATTCTAGACAATTGAATTCGGTGGTATGTGAACTTGTTATTAGCTTTGAAAGAAAGAGGGTTATCCTATAAATAAATCCAGATTGGGGAAAAATATAACAGCATTCCAAAAGGACAATAGAAATGTTCTTAATCACATGGAAACAGAGGGATTAAAATCGATTTTTCCAACTTCTATATTCTTCTGAAGTAGACTCAGTATTCTTTCTTGGTGCTTTTGATAGAAGTTTGTAAACCATAACAAACCAAGAAAAACAATTCATTTTACAGTTGAAGATTATGCTATCCCGTCAAACATATGTTGAGGCTTATCAGATATAATAATAAGCTATTTTGTAGACTCGTGATATCATTCAGTTGGTGGACATTTATTGCTCAGTGTACAGATCCCTGGGTCTGATACTCAGCACAGTATAAAGTAGTACAGTTATGAGTGCCTGTCTATGCACTAAGGAGATAGAGAAAGAAAGATTAGTTGTAGAAGGTCATTTTCTACTTATAAATGGCAAGAAGATAGAGACAAGTTTGAGCAACATAAGATCCTACCTCGTAAGTTTTTTTTAAATCTTTTTAACCTCAAAGCTTTTTAGTTAAAGGAATTTAAATGTAAATTAAAGAAACAATCTATCACTGCTATGAACTTACTTTTATCATATATCTGAAATTATTCACATTGCCCAATAATTATTTCTTTTATTCCTTCTCTTATACATTATATCCCAAATGCCATTTCCCATCCCTCTTGTACTCCCAGTCCCTCTCCCTATTCCCTCTCTCCACCAGATCCACCACTCCTCCTATTTTGATGGTTTAAAATGATTTTGTACTAAGAACAATGCAACCATCAAAATGGAGACTAAATAAAGATGAAGTTACTTGGCCAAGAGCACCTGGTAGAGTTAAACATTACTACAATCTTTGGAGTCTTTTTACTATACTCACCAGGAGTGAGTACTTTATCTATTTCATTTGATATAGTTTAATTTTCTGCCCTAATGTAATTTCATCTTTAGGATTAAAATAAGGAACCTGGCTACAAAAACACAGAAAACGTATATATAAAATCCATTTACATTTGGAATCAAGCTCAGGACCTTTCATGTGTTAAGCAAACTCTTTACCACAGTAATCTCCATTCTCAGCAAATATTATCTGTAAGTAGGCAAGTGTTCTGAGTATGAATAGTCAATGATAAGAGTGCTGGCAGGGAGTGGCAACCATCCCTGCTTGGAAAGATTCCTGTTTTATCTGCATTGTATTCATTTGGAATAGGCCTGTGTGAGAGTTGATTGTCTTTTATCACTGTGAGCAATGCTAATAGTCAGTCCATTATGTTGGCAGATTGGGTAGAAATCTCTGCAGCCCCTTTCCACCAACACTGCTACTTTGAATACTGAAGAAATATTCGCCAACTATAAAAGTTACTGAGTTTACACTTTTGGTTGAGTTTTCCCACTGAATGGAAATGTTTTATGTTCAAGATCACATGTCATTGGTGTAAACATATTACTCTCCTATAAGTCAAATAAACTGTAAGAAAAGATGATTATTTATAGAATTTTTAGAAAGGTTTCCTGAAATTTAAATATTTTATAAAAGAGAATTCTAGTGACATCAAATAAATAAATAATTAAATAAACAAACCTAGAAGGCCAAGTATTTCTCTTTTTTTTTCCCTTTTTTAGTATTATTTGGGAAAATATAAACAAAAGTACAAGGGGGAATAAGTATATTTTGGATTTTCTGAGGATTCAAAATGTGTGTTTTAATAATTCAGGCAATTTTGAATCCGAATTAGGTTAGGTGAGACCAGTTTTAATGTAGAAGTGAATTTAAAATGGTTTAGTCTTCCTGTAAATGAACTTCAGCCCAAGTGCCTAGGAAGCTGTGTAGCACAGATGCTGCAGATTTATTTTGCATGGTTACTAATTTATTTTTAAAGTAATTTATATGTATAGACATTAAGAATCTTGAATGTTAAGTTTTAAATTTATTTTACAATTCCCATTGTTTTGTATGTGTGAATGTGTAGTACATTTTTAGGCTGGTATATGTAAATAAACATCCATGTTAAGACTGGAAGTCAACTTTGAATATCATTTCATAGATGCTTTGCATCTTGTTTTTGTTATGGTGGTTTCTCTTTATCCTGGATTTCAATAATCAGGCTATTCAGATTGGCTAGTACAGTCTAGGAATTCTTCTGTCTCTGCCTTCCCAAATGTTAGCATTTTAAGCACACATCATTGTGCTCAATTTGTTTATTTAAACTTCATCTTTCTATTTTATTTGTATGGGCATTTTGTCTGCATGTATGTTTAAGCACAGTGTGTATGTTTTGTGACCACTGAAGTCAAAAGACAGTATTGGATCTCATAGAATGGGAGTTATGGGTGATTGTTAATTACAATGTAGGTGCTGGGAGATGAACATGGTTCTTCTACAAGATAAACAAGTGCTCTTAACCTCTGTCTGAGACATCTATTTAGTTCCTCCTCCAACCTGATGTTTAAATGGACTATGGGTTATCAAATTTACTCATCCTGTGAAACCATGGCAAACACTCCCAAGTGATCAACATCCTTAGATCTGACTTTTTAAAATTCTTTACCTTTAGAGGTTAAATTCCTCAGATATCTTTTATTGTACTATTTTGTTGTATTTTCTTTGCAGTGTGCATTGTGATTACTATGTAATTAACATTAACTCTTTTTTTCTCAATGTTAATATAGGAATGTGTAGGGTCTTTCTTCTGTACTTGGAAAATATTTGAAAGTTTATCAACCCACATGGGTCCAGGAATCTAATACATAAAGTCCAGACAATTGTTGAAGTGTATCAAAGATATTATAGACAAATTTAGAAGCAATACACTAAAATATATGAAGTTATTCAATTTTGTTTATTTTCATTCATTCTCATCTGGAATTTGTGGTCAAAACAAACAAAGATTCTGTAACATAGGATTCAAAGTAAGTCAGCTCAGAGTTAAAGTGCATTGAACACCCACCATTTAACAATTATGTGCTTTTTCTTCAAGGGCAGAAAATAATTATCATCATTTCAAAGACAGTTATTTATCACATTTTAGAGCCTATACTGTGATTTGCATATATTATAAGGCATGTCGGTTTTGATCATTTATTCTTATACCAAGCTCATTACTGTGTGATTTGTAACAGGGTTCTTACCATGAATGATGAAGTACCTGCTACTGCTATTATCATTCCTCTGAGTGAACCTGCCTTTGAAGTTGCTAAAGATCACATTATATGTAAGCTCCAGCCATTGAAAAGGCCAGTGGAAAGCTGTAAACTAAAAGGTCATACCTCATGTGATTCAGAGAATCCAAATAGTTCAGTTCTAGCTAATTAAGTTACCTCCCATCTTGTCAATTCTACATGCACATTGGAAATGATTAGGGAGTTATTTTCACCGACAGAAAAGTCCCTTCTGCTCTGAGCACACTCTTAACAAGATATCTGTCTTGAATGGAAGCAGTGCTTAATGAGAATAAAGACTCTTCAAATCTCTTATCTTTCACTCAATACAGATTTCTAGGAAATTTCCTGCTATGTGAGAAGGTGATCCTCATGTAGTAATTGTGTCATCTCTGTTGTCTTCAAGTTTCTGGCCTGTTCCATAAGCAGTTCGTCAGAAAAATGTTGAAATAAATGAGTGGTCAGAAGGTTCCACTAAAATCTCTGTAAACTCCTGGGAGTTGGGAACTCAGGAGACATGAAGTCACGCGCTGACCTTGAAGTCACATGCTGGTTAGCAATCATACTTTATATGAACACATTTCAGATGGTTGGGAGCAGTCACTGAAGAAAACAGTGCATTCAAAAAAAAATCTTGAATTTCTAATAATCAATGCAGCTGTACTTAGAAAAGGAACTATAAAGACACAGGCATGTAACTTTACATCTAGAGTGCAGATGGTTGGATTGTATGAAGAACAAAGGAACTATGAATTTGGAAGATGTATAACCTTGTGAAGTTCCCCACTAACTGAACTCAAACATACTTCTCTGCCTGAGGTTCTTTGCTATATGTACTATTGCTTGGAGTAGACACTAAGCTAAAAATGTTAATCACTTATTTTATAAAAACCATATAAACTAACTTCTTTCACTATGTTCTGAATTAAATGGACTAGTATAGTAAGACACATAAATATGAGGGCTGAAAACGTTCATATTGTACAAAATAACTTTCCAAATACTGTGTTTTCTCCACCTTTTGAAATTGTTTAATCATGGTTTTGATTCTTTGCTAGTAAGTAATTAAAGTATGGTGCAATATTGGAGTTGACATTCATTATAGTTAGAAGAAAGAAACAAGGATTTACAAAACCTCTCAGCAACAGCAACAGCTCAAGTCAACAGTGAAAAAGGCCATGGATTCCACAGAGCAGCAGCAGACAGTACGGTAGGGTATAAAATGGCTTTTCTTCTTAAATGATACCCTTCATTTTGCAATTATTAAACAAGAAATGCCCTTAATGTTCTTACATAAACTTGTTCATTTTGCCTTGGGCAGCAAATATTTAAATATTTATAAAACACCTGTCTCCAACTTATGTTGACAGATCGAAATTCAGACTGTGGATGAGGGGCACACATTTGTTTTCATTTGCTCATGGGAATTTCCTAGGTTATATGTCATCTTCATATTTGTGTTTATCTCTGTGTGTGTGATATTTAAGATTTGTGCATATATTTATGCATGTACAAGCATGCATATGGAAGCCATAGAACCACATTGTGTCTATTTCTGTCACTCTGCATTTTGTTGTTGTTGTTGTACCTTTGGTTTCTCCTTTATATATATATATATATTACTTTTATTGAAGTTTTTAAAATTTTAGATCATGCATTTTGATCCTACTTATCTTCGTGTCCCCTTGAATCTGCACTTTGCCCTTGTAAACCCCTAAAAAATTACATCCTTATGTCTCGGTAAGAGTCCTACTTTGAATCTGGAGCTCATCAGTTCAGCAAGGTCAGCTGGATCATAGGCATATCAACACATCAGAATTTTTCTTGAGTGCTGAGGATCAAACCAGGTTCCCCGTGCATGCACAGCAAACACTAGCCAAACAATCTAGCTATTCAATCCCTTGAAACATTTTAAAGCAGAATATGTTTCACAAGTTTTAGTTATTGGATTTTTTTTAATGTGTAAAGTACCGGTGTTCACCACATTTCTTAGACTAGGACAAGTATGCCTCTTATGCAATCTTTAAAACTTCTGTTCAAATACATTTGCTGCATCTCTTCTCTTTGTTGTTATCCTAACTTCTCAGCTAGGCTTCTGCTTTTAGTTCTTGACCTCTTTATCACTAAGAAATTTAGCATTCTCTTCTTTCTGCTCCATTGTTCTATATGGAGATGTTTCAAAGAGGCAGCACTAACGTTTCCAATATAAGGTATAATAAAAATGATTCATGGGCTTTCTTTGTAAATATTGCTGTTAATCTTTTTAAGGTATGAAAGTTTTAAAATGGGACTGTAAAGTAAATTGATATCAAATCATTTAGGAAAGATAGTTAAAAGCACAATTAAAGTAGACTGTTCTATTGAGCCATAATAATAAATGCCAAAAATACACGGGAATATTTAAATTGAGTTAAGTATATGGAGAATAGCTTTTAGAAGTTGAGAATTAAGAGGTGAGTGATTATGACATCTAGGAGAAAGAAAAAAATTATCTCATTCCATCAGCTTGGTATTTATAATTTATATTCTGTGTCAAAATGCAGAGTATGAATCTAAAAATTAACAAAGTGAAAAAGGCAAATATCAAAGAATGAGGGGGGTATCAAATCAAAGGAGAAGGAGAAATATGCAGTCTTTGAAGATTCCTGAGGTTTTGATTGAATATTGATCTGTCCAGTAGTGAAGCTGATCTATCTGTCACTGGGGAAAAACCACTCGGAAGAAGGTGCAACAAATTCCAGAGCTATCACTAGAAGACTTTATTCTAGGCCATCGAGGTTCAAAGACAATAGAGTTTTTATTGTCTTCACCTTAGTAATCAAAAATGTTTCTTGATGTGTCCTAAACTGCATTCTATTCTAAAAATAAAAAAGACTTAAAAATATACAAGTGATTGGACATAGCATATATCTAGATTGAAGAAAAACAATATTTAAGAATATGATAAATGTAAACATCTGTCAATATAATATTCAATAACATCTTCATTTACTCATAAAAACCAGATAAACAATGAAGAATAAGCTTCTCATATCTAAAAAATTGATCACTGAAAGCTATCAACAACAGTTTTTTTTAAAGCAAGTAAATTTAGCGAGATTGTAAGGTCTAAAGTTAATACACAAAATCAGATATCATATACAATATTAATTCACACTTGGAAGTCAAAATAGCATTATAATCTAATAAAATATCAGATATATGAAATATATATATATATATATTTTCCTCCATCCAAACACAATTTGCTCTCTTCAAAATGCCTGGAATATTTTTTCACATTGATTGCTGTTGTTGGTGTGTGTGTTAATAAAAACCACAATCAGTCAGAATGCATAAATGTGAAGTTTAGACCCAAATAATGCATGGACAATAATACTACCATACCTAAGGCTCAAGGATCACACTTTAAAGAGAAAGGAAAAAGAGATTGTAAGAATCAGAGGATTCTTGGTATGAGATTGTGTCCTTCTGGAATGTCAGAAGCTATGTCCATAAAGTCTCATCAGCATTACTGCTTAAACATTGACTGAACAATGCTTAGCTTCTACATGAGTGATACATGATGGAGAGCATAACTCATCCCTTCATGCTGAGAAAAAAAGCTTAATCCAAAGTCTGTGCACTATTTATTCCAATCAAGTTGACATGTGAAACAGCTCACTATATATGCATATATACACACACATATATAGTTATGCATATATATATAGTTTATACATATATTGTGTATATATATTCTAAGACTTGTTCCCCATAAGTAACATCAACATTCTCAATTTTTTTTTACTAACTTTGGCATGCTTACAAGAAGGATTATGCAGAATATTTAAAACAGGCTTGTAAAATAATGATAGAAAATTTCTTATGAAAAATGACCTATGGTGAGTTTTAATAAGTAATTAATTAATTAATTAAGGAAAGAAAGAAAGAAAGGAATGAAGGAAGGAAGGAAGGAAGGAAGAAAGAAAGAAAGAAAGAAAGAAAGAAAGAAAGAAAGAAAGAAAGAAAGAAGTAAATAAATGGAGACATAAGCACCTGGACCAAATTTTATGTTCAAATTTCTAAACAACCTGTCAAAATAAAAACAAAGATTTAGATAATAATAAAATAATTAAACAGTTTATTTAATAACAGGAAAAAGAAAGCTACAAAGACTCCAAGATAAAAATATAAATACAGAAACTTTCACAAGAAGTGGACAATGGGAAACCCCCTCACTTTCTCTCTCTCTCTCTCTCTCTCTCTCTCTCTCTCTCTCTCTC
>JAQHUG010000203.1:2589605-2608191 GCA_028555095.1 Dicrostonyx torquatus
TGTGTGTGTGTGTGTGTGTGTGTGTGTGTGTGTGCCTGTTCTTTGCTTGCTCATTCATAAAAGTTATTATTCGGTGGTAGGATAAATTTTCAGCACTAAACTTTATCAAATATATGATATGTGAATATTTCCTCTTATTCAATAAATCGTTTCTTACCCTAAAAAAAAAATCCCCAAGATAAACAACCACAGCATGTGTGCAGAGGGCTTGAAGCAAAACCATATCTGTTCCTTGGTTGCAGGCTCAGACTCTGTGAGTTCCTATCAAACCTGAAAGCTGATTCTGTAGGCCATGTTCTCCTGAAGTTTTTGACTCCTCTGATTCATAGGATTCTCCCCCTCTTTTTAAAATTAGACTTTGAGATTATTTTTGTTACTTGCAAAATCAGATTAAGACACTTATAGTGGTTGATATTTATTGTAATAATTAGTTTCTAATTGCAAACACAACTTCCTATTAGTTGACAAGGGGATTTTAGTGTTAGGATGGTCCATATCAGAAATTGTTTAACAAGTATTTGTGAGGTTGTCATAATTATTAATTGAACCCACAGCTCACTACGAGCATTTTCTAGGCTGGTCTCTAAGTGGTTTCTGCATGAAGAAAAACAGCAGAATTAAAAAATAATAGGCAAACAAGTGTCAGTGAATTTTTTTTCTCTCTTCTTGATTTGGATGACTACTTTAAATTTATGCCTTGACATCCCTGTAATAAAGGAATCTAACAGGGAATCATGTGCTAAATGAACCATTCTCTTTCCCATTGTTCTTCGTCTGGGCTTTTAATCAGAGCAACAAAAATCAAATTAGAATGTGTGTCATAGTGTCCTCTCTTGGTGGTAGGCAGTGGTAGTGAGCATGAACTTTTCACATATACTCTTTAGAGTTACCATTGCTATAACGAAATGCTATGACACAAAGCAGCATGGAAAAAAAGGGGGTTTATTTGAAATATATATCCCAAAGTCACAAAACATTGATGAAAATGAAGCAGGACTGCAAACCTGGCAGAAACCTGGAGGAAGGAGCTGAGACAATCCTGGTGGATGCCAGCAGTTTACAATGGCTTAAAGTTCATGATTTGGTCCACCTGTTATAGAAACCAGGCTCATCAGAGGAGGGAAGGCACTAATAACAATGGTCTAGGTCTATCTACAGCAATAACTAATTATGAAACAGTTGAGACTTTCCAAAATCCAGGTGTTTTGGAGGCAACTTCTCAATTTAATATAGTTCACATTAAGTTGACACAAAACAAAACATTAAGTTAGAACACCATGAATGATACAAGGCCCCCTGTTTGCATCTCAGAGTTGATTTTGTGTCATCAAAATCCCTTTGCAATCTAATGAGAAACAAAATCTGTGCTTCATTTTTTTTTACCTATATTTTGCATCCTTCACTTAAAATGGCTCTAAATACATAACATCTCCTATTTTTCCTTGTCTTTCATTGTCAAACAAGTTCAGAATACTTTTACATCTTTTCCAATGAGGATTATTACATATATTCATGCTCTAGGAATTGGGCAAGTGTTTTCTACCTATTGAACACAAACAAATATTATTGCCATGAACTGTTCCATTTCACCTTTACTTTAAATTACTTTTTTAATAGTTAATAATTTATTAAATATCTGCGTATTCTAGATTCATTTTATTAACTCTGTTTATATTCTAATTCATTTACTTACTGATCCCTGCTTAGTAGGTTTTTTTGTCTGTACACAAATTACTTCAGTCTTTAGTCAAAACCAGATTTCTACTGATAAACTGGGGTTCTAATCCTAATGTTGATCTTGGAAATCTTGCGTGATGAGTGTAGGTATGCGACCACCTTTTCTCAGATCCTAATTAGAATTTGTATATTGGTTCTTCTACACTCTAGAATAAAGTCTCCCCTCAATCTCAACCAGAAGTTATGTACCAAACTATATTCGTGCACCACCCACAGGTACATGAACAATGGATAACTTCATACTGTTCATGGAACAAAAGCTTCAACACTTGTAATTACTCAGAAGAAAATTCTTTTCTTTGACTTGTATTAAATTCTGCCCACTCAGCCTTAGTTAGGTAGCACAGAAGGATTTCTAACTTGTACAAAGTTTTATGTAACTAGTGAGCACTCAAATCCACCACCCTTTTATCAGCTTTCATTGCAATTTTTCCTCAAGAATTTAACTCCCATCTGCTACCCCCTGCATCTTCGTTCATCTCATTGGTTTTCTAGAATATGGAAATACAAATCTTTCTGAGCCCAGCTTTTGTTGTTTGCCTTTCCCTTTGTAAATGTTACCTGCCATTCAGAAATGCTTAGAGCAAAGTGGAACTTCAAAGTGAATACTTACTGCATCAGGATGAATGTTATTTAAATTCTTTCATGAGTTATCTTTAAAGCAATGTCTCTTCCTCCTCTCTGATATAATGTCTGCGTCATCCTCCTTTGGAAAGCAACAGTTCACACCACATATGATAGGAATCTTGATATACTTGTACTTGAAAGAAAAACACATGTGTCTTCTGTCATTGTTGTTAGTAGAGCCTTTCCTAAGCCACTGGATTAGAAACACTGGCCACTGGTCCAGAAAAATAGAGGAAGACATATCAGAATCCAGTACATTTTATCCAGTAATCATGATCAGAATTATTTCATCCTGTTAAGTATGTTATTATACATAGATATTTTCTTCAAAAGAGAATATGAACATTCTATTGTACATGGAGGAAATTTACAAGTCTTTTTCCTCTTTCTGCCTTTTTCTCTTTCCTTCCAGGGGCTGTGTATGTATGTGTGTGTATTTGCATATGGAAAAACATTACTGACATTACTGTGGTTCTGATGGCATCTCCTCCTTAAAACTTTTTTTTCATTCCAGTCCCTTCTACTAAGAAAATGTCATCTTCTAAGAATTTTCAATGCTGACACATTTGAGCAGGATTACCTAGGTTTCTAAACAACTTTTAAGGAACTTGAAACATGGAAGCTCATATACATATTTCTTTATTTATTCATTCATTTGTTCGCTCCAGTATTAATCTGAAACTAGGGCCTCAGGCATGCTAGGGAAGCATCCTGCCAGGTGTTCCCTCAGCACCTATGCTCCTAAAGCTAATACCTGCTGTAGGTACCATGAATAAAACAAGAATATTAGATTTATGATAAACTATCATTGGAAAATTGAATATTGATGATTGGTAAATATGAATATTGCATGGGTGAACATCTGTCTTCTCATTGTGTACTCCCACATAATAACTTCCACGTTTCTAAATCCTCTGAAATGTCCTTCATCAGAATTCATTCATGTTATAGAGAGACTGCTCTCATATCTCTATTTTGTAAAGTTATTATTTGAATTTTCTTTTTTATCTAGGTTAGTGTAAACCTTGAACTTAAGACAAACACACTGCCTGCCTTTTAGGTGTCTATATGAGAGATTTCTTCAGAGATATGGGGGAAATTTTGCCTTTGAGTTAGGGCAAAAATAAAATAACAAAGTGTAAAAAACTACAAGGCATATTATGATAAGGAATTTTCAAAGGCAAATGTGAAGTAACACATATGTTGTCCTGCTTATAAAAATTAATTAGACACAGAAAGAAATGAAGATGAAGAGTATTCTCAGGTTTCATGAATTTCAACATGTACATACATAAAAAATGAATAAGGGTGGCGGGTCATGTTTGACAAGACTTGTATTGTCTTACAATTTCAGCGACTTCTTTTCCACTAGAAAGTGTAAACATTTTTTTTTAGTCAGAAGACATTTAATAATGAGATCATTGTATTTAACAAATAAGAATACAGATATTTTATTCTATCTTTCATTTCTGCATGTATGTAATATGTGTTTATAGTCCTAAGCATGAGCGTGGGCTCAGACACGATAATACCTGTGATGCTCAAGGAACAATATGAGATGTTGTCCCTCACAATCCCGCTTGTTTAAGACAGGGTCTCTTTTCGTTTCCTGATTCATACTACAGGATAGCTCTCCTTGAGCCTCCAGAGTCTTCTGCTCCTCCTTTAATTGTATAATGGGAGTACAGGCATTCAAACACTCAATGCCATGCCTGGATTTATGTGTTTTAATCCAAAGTCAATTTCTCATGAATATTCAGCAAGTACTTCACTCACTGCGATGCCTCTCTAGACTGACAATGTAGACTTCTTATCTATTTATAAACTTTTCTGTTTTTTATTATATTGTGACAGATTTCCAAACAACATCTCTTTTAAATTTTCCCACTTGCCTTGAGGGCCCAGTTTACTCATGTCTACTTATACAATCTATGTTTCTGATGCCATAATTCAGACTCCCATACTGCAAAGATTCCCTGGCTGACCTTGAATTCATTCTATTAGAGGATGACAATGAACTAATGATAATCTACCCTCTAAATTCCAATTGCTGGATTTACAGATTGTGGTGATATTTTGTTTTTGTTTAACAAATAAAACTTGCCTGAATTTCAGAGTACGGAACTAGCCATATTAGCTAACAATAGAGACCACACAGTGGTGGCACACTCCTTTAATCCCAGCACTCTGGAGACAGAGACAGACGAATATCTGTTAGTTCAAGGCCACCCTGGGCTAAGTGAGACTGAATCAGTTTAAAAGAGAAACAGACCAAGTGGTGGTGGCTCACACATGTATTCCTAGTAGTTAGGAGTCACATACCTTAATCTGAGCACTAGAGAGGTGGAGAAAGGAAGTGATGCGGTTGGGAAGAGAGAAGAATAAAAGGCAGGAAGAGACAGAAGCTCAGGATTCAGCCTGAGGATTCATAGAGAAGGTATTCAGTCTGATGACTTATAGAGACAGGATATGCCATTTGATCTGAAGGTTTTGTAGAGGTAAGAACTAGTAGTTCGCTGTTCGGCTTCTCTGATCTCTCAGCTTTTATCTCCTATTTTCTGCCACTGAGGGTTTTATTATTAAGACCAAACTGAATTTGTGCTACACAGATGGTGCTTTGTCAAATCTCCAGCTCATATATTTTCCATACCATACAATCAGAATTTAAATTACACTAGAATACCCTTCCTTCCTCTGTTATTTGTGTACCTCTCCAACATGACGAAAATAATTTTATTTTACATAGTGCCTATAGTATGGTGGCCATTTATTCAATTTCTGACTCCAAGACTCCCAAAATAACCACACAGAAACTGTATTAATTAAATCGTTGCTTGGCCAATTACTTAAGCATATTGCTAGCTAGCTTTTATACCTATAATCAACCCATCTCCTTTATTTTATATTTTACCATGAGACTTGTGGTCAACCGGCAAGTTTTCAACATGTCTATCTCTGGCAGTGGCTCCATGGCTTCTCCCATGACTCTGCATTCCTTCTCCCAGCATTCAGCTTCGTTTTCCCCACTTAGCTCTGTTCTATTAAGCCAAGCCATTTTCTTTATTGACCAATGGTATTCATAGCATACAGAGAGGAATCCCACTTCAAGTGCCCCCTTTACATTTAGGACCACACTGAGATCTCAAATTATTGATACATACATGCTGCTCAAGTGTCAGACTCTGAATCAAAAGATTCAGGAAACAAAGGAATCTCAAGAGACACAAGAAACTTATAGAGGCTCAGAGCTAGCATGATGCACAAGTTCCCTCTGCAAGGTTGCTTAAAATGTGAACAAGTCAACAGTTACTGTGTAGAGAGGCCTCTGTCTTGAAGCTGTGTGTACATTCAACATATAATTCCAGCAATTCTACTCTCATGAGCCATCCCTCATAATATGATATGATTTTTGATGATTCAGCTGCATTTGAGTCACCCACAATCCTATACATAGCTCCAATAAACTGTTTATTTTACCATGCAAGACTGGGTTGGGATCATTTCTTTAATTTGTTTTTCATGACTTTCTGGAATGTCTAGATGACCTGAGGAAAAGTCACCCAACACTTACAAGAAGCAGATATGATAGGCTGCTGATCAGTGAGTGAAAACAAAATTGTAAAAGAGAAATGACTTCTAAATACCTGCTATAAAATATATTACTATAAAATACTATAGTACTAATATAGGGAAGGAAAATAATTAAAATCCTAGTTTATAATTATTTGCATTCTGTGTATATGTTCACATTTGCCTAAACCTCCCTCAGTCTGCAACACATTCATCTGCTTTCTGTAAAATTTTGCCTGCATTGCATTCATCCATAACCCCCAAATGTAACGGATACTGTATTCGTAAACTGGGGAATTCTGGCAGTGGGAGAGTTGGTCTTCCCCGAAAGAAGAACACACTATTGGTTGACAAGTACCAAATGGTCAGCTCTGAAAACTTACATATACATGACATTGCATGGACTAAAGTGTTATAGATAGTAATATATATGCATATTGTTATTCATAAAGATACATAATAGCTATCAATGGAAAAATTAGCCTTTAATTTGAAGGAGAGTCAGAAAGGTTTGAAATGAGGAAAGGGAAAGAAGAAATTTTGTAACTATATTATAATCTCAAATATAATACTAAAAATAGCAGGGGAAATGTAAAAGAAATCAATTGCTGAAGATGAGCTATTACGAATGCTAATATCTTAGGTCAATGATAGTGCAGATTTTCCTACATGCAGTTCACATTAACACAGGCTTGTTAAACTTCTCTTGCATTCCCTTCAGTTGTATGCATTTGAGGTTGCTCTTTTATGTACAGCATCAGCATGATAACTACTGTTTCACACAGAGTTAAACATCATAGAATCACACCTGTCCTATGAAAAGTCAGTTATTGACACACACAACAAGCACTAGTCAACAGGCACCTTGTACCTTGCTAGCAACCAAAGAATTCCCAACAAAAAGGATGCTTCTTTGGTGCTTCTTGGATAAGACAGTTTCTTAGGCAGATATTCTCAAATGTTTTCTTAGGGAAAGAGCAGAAGTGGTTTAGGGATTTATGATCCTCTATTCAGAATAATAGGAGAGAGACTCCTCTTCTAGTTCTATTAACTCATTGAGAGAGGAGGTTTGCCCTTCAAGAAAGGTGATAGTGTAAAACCAATGACAAGAATGGCTTCTTTCTCCAAAGGATGAATTTTGCCCTTTCATTCATCTAGTGTAGCTGGAATTTTAAAACTCTTATAAAGGGGATTTATTCACCAAACAAAAATAGGAATGAGGTCCTGGGAATTTAATCATTCCTACAATAAAATTCCTCTTTTATTAAATATAAATAGGTATACCTAGTTATGTTAGCAATTTTATGGCACTTAAATACCAATAATTATTCAAACAGATTTATTGAAGTTTAATGGCAGTGTAATAATAATGTCGGTATGTTTTATATGCAATAGTTGTTACACCTCATTAAGCAGGTTGCTAAATGATCCATTGCTGTTCAATTAACATGAAATGACTGTGTTATTAAATCTCAAACTGTAAATTAAATCCCGATTTGAGACACTTAATTTTAACGTGTGATTGAAAACTTCTTTGGGCGTGAGCCTCCAGGGTCCCTTTTATTTCTCCAAGTTCCTTCCTGCCTTGCTCATTGCCCACAGTATTCATACATTTCAAACTGAAAACGTGCTTTGCTGGATTTGTGTGGCTGAACTTTTTCTTAATGGAAAAATGTGTGCCTTTATAGTAGTTGGTCTCATTTTGAGAAGAGATTTTTATTTTAGATCCAGTTTTTTTTTATTGATGTAAAATTAGTGGGTATTTCTTTAGATTTTAGGAAAAAAGGTCATAGAGCCAGTCACTCATATTAGCACATGCAAACTTTTCATGCTTGGCAACCTTCACTAAGTTAATTCATAGCCAAAAATTCATCTACGTTTCAACATAGAGAACCACTGGGCAAGAAGTTCCCTTCAGCTTTCACTGAACCAACTGACTAAAAAAATAGAAGCTTGATGTTCACTGAAAAGCAATCATCAGTATTCATAAGAAACACTGAACTTTGTCAATCTTTATATGTAATCATAAGTACACAGACTCTAGCTGTACTGGAAAATACAGTAGATTTTTTTTGTATTATAAGCCACCAAAAGGCATAGAATGTAGGGTTTTTTTTCAGACATTATAACATGATACATCTTTCTTCAAACGTTTAATAGAATTTTAGTATTCAAATTATATTGCTAATTTTGGAATTTGTATTCTGTGCTATTATTTTGTGGTATCCATCCTGTACTCCAAGCTCTTCTTATTGGAGAAATTACATTTCTATTTTGAAACAATTTCTAATATCTTGACCTAATAAGATTGAATTATTTATTCAATTATTTAGATAATATTTGCAATGCTAAGTAATGCATACCTATGATTAGACTATTTATATAGTCAATAAATCTACTAGACTTTGATGTAAACTACCATCATCTTCTTTAGTTGCAAATTGAAAAAAAAAAAACAGGTCATTACAGAATAATAACTATAAGCTTTTATAGGCCATCCCAATTGAATCGTACTTTCTGACAACTGTGGAAATATCAAAGAGAACATTTGCCCTGCACTGTTACTTTCTTGCGAGTACTTGCACACATTTCTTCATAGCAATTTCCTTGTCTCTAAGGAGAATTCAGTACACCCTCTTTAGAATATCCACTTGTTGGCAATGATATCCAAACAATTCTCGCTTGTGTTTTACAGCTTTAGTCATTATCTGGGAGGAATTGGTTTCTTCTTTGCAACTTATTGCTTTCAAAAAGCTCCAGCGCTCTGGTGAGTCTTATGTATTTCCATGGCTGACTTTCCCTAACTAGATCTCACTAATTGGCAGAGACATCTTCTGCACCAAGTCATCATTCCAGTAGAGAAAAGGCTAAGAAGTTAAAGGTGCATATTTTTATTAAAGAAATTAATCTGCCATAGTACATATCCACATACACAGGTTAATTTTATTCTCTTCTGTCTTTAGAGTCATATTTGTCTTTGTTTCCCCCTCTGCAAATTTTCACCACATTCATATTTTTCTCCATAATTCTGGTTTTATCATAGATATCAAAAAAGAAAGAAAGAAGGAAGGAAGGAAAAAAAAAGAAAGGAAAGAAGGAAGGAAGGAAGGAAGGAAAGAAGAAATAAAGAAAGAAAAGAGCTATGCTCCTTCTTTGTAACTGCTGTGAATCATAAGCTTCTTCTATGAAGACATTCATTAGTTCAGCCATCATGTGGAGCAAGGTTTCCTCCACAGAAGCTCTGAAACTTCCTCTAGCCCATGAAAGGTCTTATCTGTGTTAAAGTCTAATAAATACTCATGAATCATAGATACACTAAAATACTTTATGAAATAAAATTTTTGTTCAATCAGAAAATAAGCAAAAGTAATCCAGTTAATCTGTGACCCTCAAAATATAGTGCATTCTATGGTTATAAAGAGTTCTTACTCAACCTTCTCTTTCAGTGGGCCTTCTCTAAGTTAGGTACACCAATGATACATCAATTTATTTGTGTGATCCATTATGATCCTTTATGCTTCAACATTTAAAGGAAATTAGAACTAATTAAACTAAAATTAAATTATATGTAAATATTTTTTATCATTTGCAAGTGTCAGATATTTTTTATAAAAATTAATTTTTAAATATTGAAAGGCATATAACTAGAATAGTGACACTTCAATAAATATATGTGGATTCCAGAAAGATCTGGGTTCTCTTATAGATTCTCAGTAAACACAATATGGATATGACATTATACATTTATATGGTGTGTTTACATTATTGCTGTAAATGTCTAATGGTTCTGTAGGAATGTGACTCAGATTTAATTAATCTAATTTTATACGTAAGGAAGCAGATAATTACTCTGAATTAGCAGATGCATCTAGTTGCAACAAGAAAGTCTGTGTTCCCTCATTCTCAATTCAGGACCACCTATATCTTACCAAGATAAACAATTACAATTTCATTTATATTTAAAAAAATTCACTCATGTTTATAAAAGTTGTACTCTATGTTCTTAAAAATACTAGTGCAGTATCTAATACAGATCCTATATTTCAGATACATCCTTAAAATTACATGTAATTTTTCCTTCAGATTCACCAGTAAACACACACACACACACACACACACACACACACACACACACACACACATATATATTCCATTCATCCACATATATAATGTATTTATATGTTGTTTAGAGTTAATTTTTAATATAGAAAGTTTAAAATTCATATGAAGATAAAATCAAAAATATTAAAAGCATAGAAGTTAAATAATCATTACAAAGGATCATATACATAATAAAAACACAAAATTATAAAAATTCTAGAAAATATACTCATGAGACTTTCTAGATTACCTTAAGTGTGATGAGATTTAACTATGCAATAACCAAGAAATGATTCAAAAAACAGTTCACTGATAAACTTGACTTGTTGACTTGTTAAAAATTAAAGGTTTACTCTCTCTCTCTCTCAAAAAAAAAAAAGCTAAGTGTTAAGAAAATATGTTGTTAACAGAAAAGTGGGAGAAAATATTTGCCAATGTCTCAACTGATAATTGTTGATATTAATTAATTTGTTTGGATTTGGAATAACTTACAAGACATAACTGATGTATCATTGAGGTACTTCCAGATAGTACTGAGGACAGAAAACCCATGCTAACTGTGGGGGTGCAATAACAAGAATTCAGGTTTCATACTGAATAAAAAGAAAAACATGAAGTGAGCATCAGTATCCATCTCTCTCTTTCCTGACTCCAGAGTCTATATGATGAGTCACCTTATACAACAGTCAATACCCACTTTAATGAACTATGTATCCCAAATGTGAGCCAAATTGAACCTTCTATTATATTGCTTCTCTCAAATTCTAGCAAAGTAACAAGAAAAACAATCAAAACAATATTTGTAGCAGAATTTGGATAATTACTTGCTGTGATAAACTTCACAATGGGTTTTGGGCATTCTTTGGTTTGTAAAAAGGACATTAAGGAGTTTGTACTGTATATTAGAGGTCACAGGATGTTGTGGGCTGTACTACTCAGCCATTCTGGTGCAACTTCATAAGACTAGAATAGAGATAAAAATGAAACAGTTGAGAGTAGTCTCATATAATTTTAGTCAGTAGAGAAAATTAATAGAAGACTAAATGAATATCTTTATGTTTAAAAGTTAATAAATTTTATACGAATTATTATTTACACTCTATAATCCTTGGGTCTAGTACAGTTGAGCCCTCCAGAGTCATGCTTCCTACCTTCTATGGAGGAAGAAACACTCACTTCTAAGAAGTCAAATTCCCTTCCATCTCGGTTTCTTGGCCATGGTCCTAACTCTGCAGAAATCCTAAACAATTTGCCAATGTATTTACTGCAGGGACTTAATTGCATAAAATTTCACTTCAGCCAAATGGTTTCTCTGAATCATAACTTATTTTCTATCTTAAAAACCTAGCTGGTGTTTTTCTTGAAATTCTTAATCACTTGTCTGCTAGGTAAATTGTAAATAAAAGACAGGCTTCCAGATGCTCAGGTATTTAAGCAAATTACTCCACTCATAAAGCAATACAAGTTATAGGAAGTAAATGGAAAGACTGTACTTAGATTGGCATATCTTCGGGATTGGAAAAACTGTTCTTAGTCATCTAGTGTAGAGTAGATAGTGATAAGAGATGAACATAGTCAGTCTTGCCATGGTTTACTGGGTGTGCATGGCAGGCACATGTGAAGGAAAGAAAAAGCCTATTTTCTTGATAATGGTAAACATCAGGTATACACAGTACATCATTTCACATCAGGATTTTAGATTTCATCAATTTGTGAAGTTTGTATTAAACATATGACTTGCACTTAGAAGTCTTTCAGATATGTTGCATGGATATAGCTTCACTCCTGGCCTTGACCTGGCTGGAGTAATATGTATTCCTAAAGCTGGAAAGAAGCCAAATGATTTAGATAACACAAAGCAGCATGGGGATATCATGCAGTTGACTTATCTATTAATGCCAATAAAGTGAATTACAATGCAATTTTAGCTTTAAACAGTTTAAATTTCTTGCATAAAGACACAATTTTCTCTCTAGTGTAAATAAGCTAACAAAGTCAATTTATTGATTGATTAGAAAACAGTATTGTATTATTCCTACAAGCAACAACTTAATTATGATAATTTCTTAACTTCCATAAGAACATATACAGATGGTTTTGTGTATTAAAATAAGCTGTTAAGAAAATATATAGTATAAAAGTGAAAGCATTCTTTAGAATTTAATACTTAATCAAAATGTTTTGTTCTTGCTATGTTTCTTAATTATTATAGTCACAGGAAGAACTTGACTTTATTTAAGTAGCTAACAATACTTAAAGAACTTTCCCTGTAAAAACTGAGTCTAAAGAATTATCTTTAACTTTCTTGTCTGTATGTCCAACTCTAAGTAGGACTTATGTACATATGCACTCCCCATTTTTCACCAATAGGCTTGACCATCTTCTTTTCATAACACCTACGTCAGTTCAACAAAATGATATACAACAAAATTGCTCAACACAAATAGCCACAATCTCTACTACAGTAACAGATATTACATATAAAACAAAAATAATGTATTTTTTAAAAGTGTTGTAGTACTATCTGATCATTTTCTTCAACCTGTTCCAATCTACTTTCTGCTTACAAAAACTGTTCGCCACAGCATGCCTGCTAAAAATGAGTTTAACTCAGCATCCTGTCAGATGGAGCCCGTGTGTTGTGTTCTCTGTTTTCCTAAAGAGAACAAACAAACCCAAGCGTAGGATGTTACTTAGATGGCTTCTAGGGAATCTGTCATTTCACTGTAGCTTTGTTCTTTACAGAAAAGGGAAGCTGATTCTAAAAAAAAAAAAAAAAAAAAAAAAAAAAAAAAAAAAAAATGCTTAATGAAAAGACAAAAATAAAACAGCATTCACTTTGATGAATATCAAGATGAGAAAGATACTTGACCACCATTTACCATGAATACTTATGCAGAATGAAAAGAAAAAAAATAACATTTCAGAAAATACTCAAGAGATAAGATAAAGTATGCAAATAAGAGAATATTTGGAAATGCCTCATCACTGAGGATTATACTGCAGCATTTTTAGCTTTGATAGTTAATATTAACATCTTGAGATAGTATTAATATATCATAATCAGGTAATGGGCAACCGTTTGTACACTTCCATGAGGGAGACTGTAGACTGGATTACAATACCGAGGTAAAGAGAACTAGCTTAAATGAAAGTGGCATTAAGATGTGGTCTCAGGGCCTGAATGGAAACGAGAAAAAAATAGAGGTGAGTAGGAGTGTTTATCTCTCTGCTTTCTGGCTAAATATGCAATGTGAGCAGCTGCATTAAGCCACTGCCATGACAGACTGTGCCCTTAAGCTCTGAGAGAAATCATTTCGTTTGTAAAACTGTTTTTGTTTTAAATTTTATCTCAGCAATAGGTAAAATAATCAATGCATTAACATTCTTGCTGCAAATCTCCAAAGGACTGCTCCAAATGGTCTCCATATTACATTGACATAATAGAGATAAAGTTTTTCTTAAAAAAGATAAATATGTGTCCAAGACTCAGCCATTACAAAGGGGATTTTTTCTTAATTTTTAGAAATTTACATACTCCATCTTGTTAACTAAATATATGCATGCATGTCTGAGAAAATTCAAAAAGGCTATATTGTCAAAGATAAGGGGTAGCATTATGTTTCCTGTGTTTATATGGGTTGCAATATTACACATAAACAACAATGGAAAATTGTTGTTTTAATTCCATTAAAATATGTGAACCTTACTATGATTTTGTTAATAGCTGACTGTGGAACAAATTGATGATGCCCATGTCAGTCTTTCATAGATTCAAAGAAATGGAAATAAAAAAATGGGTGAATTACCATATGAAGGAAAATTATCAAAATTTAATAAGCATAAAATTAATGAATAAAGAATACAAGAGCTAGTTCCAGGAAAGGCTCCAAAGCCACAGAGAAACCCTGTCTCGGAAAAAAAAAAAAAAGAAGGCACAGAGTGTATTTTAAACTTTTGTATAATAGACATATATACATTATTGGAGTTGGTTGAGCAAGTATGCCTCTATTGGGGTAATTTAAGTGACACAAAAAGTACCATCATACAGAGTATTCTCAGAAGGGCACTCTCGAGTACTTGCAGGAGGGAAGCAGTTCCTTTCACATATATTTTAGTACTTTTGACTACTTTTAAAGGGTAATAAATACATTGTAAGTGGTGAGAGAGTGATTTATTTATTTCTTACTGTTTTCTTTGAAGTAAAAAAATATCTGTATTCTCTTCTCCACATGCTCTCTCTCTGATTTTCATGTGGTCTGTTCTTAAAATACCTTGGAACCACATAATAAAAACCTCATACTTGGTCTTGACTTTGAACTTTATGATTAAAAGGGGGGTGAAATCCTAATACATAGGCGTTCCCATGCATGTGTGGATGAAGCAGTCAATTCATGTTTGGGTCACCGACTTCCAGAAAAGTGTGCCTCAAAGGCAGACACAATAAGACAGTGTTAAGTGAATTAGTTTAATCTAGTAGATAAGGGGAAAGAATTCAGGAGGAGACAGGAAAGTTTAGCGTGTAACTATAGGCAATAGATTCTAGAATCCTTCATAAGCTCATAAATAATCGAAAGCGTTTTCTAAAATTTTCTAAGTAATAAATACATCAGGTATCAGCCATGCTCAGGATACTAATGTGGTGCCAGATTCATATGGACAAAGAATGTTTAGGAAAAGCCTGGCCTTGTTCAAAAGCGTGTTATTCAAAAAGAACTCTGCCATGAGTTCAATAAAGGTTTTAATGCAAGTTGGCTTTATTTATGTATTACAAGAGCTACTGACTTTATAATAAATGCACATGGATTATTTTAAAAAATCCACATCACACTCCCAAATGTGTTTTGCAAATTATTCCATGTGCATGGCAGTTTCTGGGCATGTAAAACAACTTCCCATGTGTTTGGCATACAAGTGCACTTCAAAGTTATGTGATTACAGGAAACAAATGAGTATTTCCTGCACAATTTTTAGAGTGATTATCTGCAGCCATTTGACACAGAAAAAGTTGAGATTAAGACAGCAAAAGCATAGTTTTAACTCTATTATACTTAAAACTTGCTTTAATTTTATTAAATATCCTAGAGTAAATATTGGTCTATGCCTTCTCTTTACACCTAGAATTCCAATTCTGATCTTTCACTTGTCAGAATGTAAAATGATGGATTTGGCATCTCTTTCATTTCTTTTGACAACGTATACATATTTCAAAACTTTTTGCTTATCATAAATGGTATATAACTTTTATATCTGGATCCTAAGCTTTTTAGATGATTTTTTAATGATAAAACGTTACACCTTAGTAAAACCAATGAAGAAAGAAAAACATAACAGGAAAATCACAATTAGGGAGTAAATTTAGAGGAGCCTCAAAATAAAGCACTTTTAGAATAAAATAGCAATGGTGTAGTAAGTGTACAGTGATATTTATTGCCCTTAAAAGAAAAGAAAAGGTTTGATAGACATAAGAAAGTAGATTGAAGTTCATACAGTTGGCTGTATTTGACACATTTCAGTTATGACACCAAAATATGTCCTAAAATTAGCTTCTAAAAACGGAATGTTTTAATTTAGGTCATGGTTTCATAGGTTTAAGTCTATATATGTTGATTCTATTGATTTGGGCTTGTGACAACATATCCCTTCCTAACAGTGAAGCACATGGGGGAACAGTGTTGTTCATTTCTTGAAGAGTGAAGCAAAAAGGACAAACAAGTGATAACATTGCCATCTCCTTTTAGGGCACAGCTCCAATTACCTGAGACATCCTACATAGTGAGCACTTCTTAGAGGCTTGCCATTTTCCAGTAGTATAGTAAGCTACAGATCTAGGATTTGGCACATCAGCCTTTGGTTAAAAAGTCCATTTCCAAATCATTACATACATGAGGAACAGAGAAATTTGAAATATCACCGTTACATGGAAAATAAAGAGAATAGAGAAGCATAAAATCGGGGAAAACTCCATTACTGGAGGCAGTTTCAACCACCTTTGTAAAATCATTATCACAATATTAAGAACATTAAGTATGTTCCCACTGGTTTGCAAATAAATGTGTATAATTTATCAATGAATACCATGTAAAAGAAATATAAACATTCAAATGAAAGTAGGTCTCCCAATTACATGACAATATAAGAAGTTTAGCCAATAGAAGTACATTATCACAAGGAATAAGAGATCATGACATGCACTACTTATCAGGAATTGAATTTAGTTAAAAGATTAGTCCTTGACACCCCAGTGTTTTAATGTTTGGACACATAACTAACTGACCAGGAAACCAGAAATGCCTCAACAGTAACTGCATGTTCTTCTGTTAAAGATAACATTCTAATTTCAGTTACAGTTCTCAGACATTTGGAGGAATAAAAAAGTTCACTTAAGGTGATCCAAGCAAGACTCCACTTCTAATTAAATATCATGTTTTACCCACTTAACAGAAATCTGTCACTTACTTAATATTACAAACTATTTTCTATTCTAATTTCTTAGGAATGCTCTCATTTCCCAGTTCCCAGGTCCCCAACAACACTCTGATTCATAAACCAAGAAATGAAAGTATCTGAGATTTTACACATTTATACACTGCACAATATTTACACATGGAAAGCATCACATATTTAATACTGTGGAAAATGAAAACTTAAATTTTATATGTCTAGATTAATAATAAGAATTAAAATAAATATTCTTTTTATTTATTTATTCTCTTTGGCAGTGAGTGATACCTAGCACTCAAACTAAGGACCTGAATTTCATTCCTAAAACCCACAGGGTGAAGGGGAAAATTGATTCCTGTAAGTCATCCTCCTTTCTTTACACACACACTGTGCAGGGCACACATGCACACATACTTAAATAAATACATAGATAAGTGGTTAATGCAATTTAAAAATTTAAAAGAAAGACTCTTTGTGATGAAGTAAGAAAGTATAAATGACAAGTTAATGATTTCTCAATAAATTTGGAGTTAAACATTGTTTGATAAATATATAAAATGTTTTCTAGAGGCAGAAAGATTTCATATGCCAATAGTTACATACAATATTGCAATTTTATAAATATTGACATTTCTACTTATTTATTTGGTTTCATAGTTTGCTTTCCATTGCTGTTATAGCTACCATGACCAAAAGCAACTTGATGAGCAAAAGGTTTATTTGGCTTGCAAGATTCTGATTAACAGTCCATCATGAAGCAAGGTCAGGGAAGGAATGCACAGCATGGACCCCTGCAAAAATGGAGTAGAGACCATAGAGGACTGTTACTCACTGCTTGACTTCTCCTGGCTTTCTCAGATTGTTTCCTTACATACCCCAGGATCACCTTTTGAGAAATGGCACCAATCACAGTGAGCTGAACCAATGAGTTGAATTCTTAATTAAGACAATGCTCCACAGAGTTTCCTACAGGCCAGTCTATAGGGGGCATTTCCATACTTGAGATTTCCTATAGGGTTTTCTGTGGCCACCAAGACTAGCAAAAGGATCCAATGAATGAGAGAAAAGTATGTAGTTTGGTTCAGTATTACTAAGTAGATCATACTAATTCAATCTTCAAGCGTCTAGCTCTGAGTAGTTTAGTGTAGGTATTTTTAAGCACATCATAATTTGGTGAAATTTATTTCTTGTGATAATTAACTTATGTTCATATAATATTCTATATGTTCAGTAAAGCTAAAGAAATAAGTACATTGAAACTCTTTGCAAAGTACATGTGATAGCTTCCATAAAGGTAGACTCTAGAGATTAACTATAAGTGACACCTTCCACAGAGCTAGGTAGCATACATTGACAAGATCATGAGAAGGATCAGGGGGAAAACCTGGAGGGTAAAGGTCACCAGGCTGTTAACCACCTTTATTTCCATGCTTCTGGAAGAACACATTTTGCATAACTTCTTTTAAAGCAACATCCTTTTGTCTTTAACATTCCTGATTCCCTTAGTGCTTATCTGTGAGCACAAGGAGCTATATGTCCCCAAAAGTTGTTTTCTTTCATCTGACTTCAGATGTGCTAAGTTGCCATAAAACTAAATAACACAATTAATCAAAGAACAATGTAGAAATGCATCAATATGTGTAACAGACTTGTTTTCATGCTAATTGCTTTTTTTGAAATTAGAGAAAATACTAAAAGTGGTAGCAAACTGACCGCTGTTTCTTCAAGTAAATTTCTTCAACATTAACTAATGCTGTTAAAAAGGAGATGAAATAGCAGCAAGCAATGGACAAAGAAATAAGTTAGATTAAAGAGGTAGGAGAGAGATAGAAGCCATAAAGAAACAAGACAGTACTAATTAGAAACATAAGTGTCATGTTCCCCAGCAGAGTACCAAAGAAAAAGAGAATTACTTTAGCAATATGTAGGGAGTCCTTCTAAACACAGGATTTTTTTTATGAAAATTTTGCAACTCTCCATGCATGGTACCTTTCTAACTAATGACAAAATTTCAAGGTCTTGAAAAAAAGTCACAATGGGAAGTGATCTCTTGTGCCCATGTATTGCAGGCTAATTCCCACTCCCACTTTCTCTTCTATGAGGTTCA
>JAQHUG010000203.1:2625599-2642335 GCA_028555095.1 Dicrostonyx torquatus
TTTATCCATTTGCATGCAAATTTCAAGGTGTCAAATCTTGGGAGTTAATGTGAGCATAACTAAATAGTTTTATGAAATTTTTAAATTTTTATGAAGACATTCTTTTCCTAGCACACTTGGAGAATTTTATCGTATTTTAGTTCTCTTTATGGGTTTAATTCTTAGATCTATAGTGACTGATCACAATATCTTTTAGATATAATTTTAATTAGCTAATACTATTGGAATCTTAATACATGACAGATCTGGGTATGTTGCTGCTATATGCAAAATTACATAAAAATCCCATCAAAATCTTTTTAAAACATATAAAATCACCCTCATTTTTAGAAACATGAAATATGAGGTTACCTAAATAAAAAAAAAAAAGAAATCAGAGTTCTGACAAATCCCTAAGAAATTTGTCAAATATCAATATCCTTTTTTTGATATTTTGAGAAAGGGTTTCTCTGTGTAGACCCAGATGCCCTGGAAGTTATCCTGTAGAGCATGCTGACCTAGAGCTCACAGAGATCCTTCTGTTTCTTTCTTGCAGGTCCTGGGATTAAGGGCATGTGCCACCATATTTTTTACAATTTCTTACTCACTCTTCATTAGAAATGACTATACTACATAAAGTGTATTATATGCTTTCCTCTAACTTCTCACTCACTAGATATATAAAGAGTATGGGGCCTTGTGAGTCTTTCTAATTTACTGACTTTGTGCAAAGTGCTATGTTTTCTTTAGTCTGATTGGATTTTCTCATTTTTACTCTTGCTTCTGGCTTACTGGAGGTGCTCTTAAGGTTTTCAGCTTCCATCAGCTTGACTCCCTGAAGGCCTATGTAAAAGGAACCAATCCCCTCTTTCAAAATGCGTTTGAGATTTGGGGTGAGAGTATACGTGATTTTGATGCTAATAGGGTATTTACATAAACTCATCTTTCCCTCAAAAGAATAATAATATGAAAAATACTGTGACAGTGTGCATTTATTTGAATATAGGCTATATTAACATATAATTTTCCATATAACTTTCAGTTGACAATATCACATCACATAGGAAAGTTTATTTAAAGGGCCTGAGATTTCTAAGTAAAATTAATACATTTTCAAATTCCTTAAATAAAATATTGACAATCAGAATTTTAGATACTATTTAGAAGATAAGATTTTTCCTTTTAATCTAAGAGGATTCTAATTTTGTTGAACTTTTTACATAGTAGTAGGAAAAGGTAAAATGATATTCTCGACTTTATTATTATTCTTTTAATTATATTGACTTTATTCTCTCTTATTGTAGCCTCCAGGCCTGTCAAAAATGTGAGAAATACAATTTCAAATGCTGGTGACTAATACAAAGGAATTGGGAGATGTTTTTGATGATATTGGATAATTCCTTATCTCTATCCCATATAGAGTGTGTTTAAAGACTAAATTCTCCAGCAGAGTACGTGTCTCAAAAGCAATAAGAAAACTGAAATATCATAACACTGACATATGCAGATAGGTACTATGGTAAAATTATGTCAATAACATTCTCTGTGGTTTGGAATCTGGCATCCAGGAAGTACAGTTATTTAAATGTCCTAAGTAGTTAAAATCCTGGACTCACTTTGCTAAAATTTAAGAAATTTATGGAAATGAAATAAAATATTTTTTATTTGTAATATTCTGAAAATCTCTAAATTTGCACTCAGCATTTAAAAGTACCATGCATTCTTAGCAAGTCATAAACCTGAGCACCTTATCTATACTTACTAAAATTGAGTGTCTTTAGTGTGACAAAGGCAATATAACAAATAAGGTTACAATGTAAATTAAACCAGGGGAACTGAAAAAATAGAATTTGCCTGGAACGTTAATCTTAATAAACAGCACACGTGATTTTGTGAGTAAACAATGTATGTACTCAAAGTTATTTATGTCCTCCAAGAAAATCTACCAAAGTCTTCTCCTAAGCATGATCAAATTAGAAATGAGCAGGATTAATGCTTGTTCAATGTAGTCATAAGTTTTGTAATCAATCAAGTTTTGTCCTTAAGGACTAGCTGAATTATTCAGGCTTGTCTCCCTATGGAGGTGTTTGGTTGATTGTTCAGAGTGAATTTGGCTTGAATATTAGCATACTTGGTATCGTACTGACATTTACCTATTTCCTTTATAGTTGCCTATGATTATTATAATGTTGTAATGAAAGCAATTTTTAATTAAAAAATCACCCTTTGCTTCTACAAAAGATCACCTACCTAGCCATGACACTGGTCCCCCAGCATCTAAAATCATTCAACAATGGAGAAAGCAAATGCATGCAAAGTTGGAATGAATCCCCTACCGTAAAATTAGAAAAACAACTGATCTGTTACCAAGGAAAAGAAAAGAATTATGACAAAATGAAACTTGGACACTAAGAAAAGTATATGGCAAGATGAAATTGTCACATAAATTTTGGTTCTTTCAAATTTGTGAAGATTCAGCAAGGAGTAATTTGTTCTGGAACATAAATAGAAATAAGAAGATACATAATGATGATAGTGATGGAACCAGGCAAAAAAACTCTTGAGAAAAGAGGAGTATTGTGAGGAAAATCCTTCTCTGGTCTTCTATTAGCCAGCCCTTACATATCTCTCTACTGTAATGTGAATGACCTTTCTCTTATGAACATGGAGGAACTTGTTTATTTCCTGTTTAAAACACTTATTTACTCTTCTGTCATATATTACATCCCAACTACAGTTTCCCCCCTCCATAGTACCTCACCTCCCACCTCTGCTCTCTCCTCAATCCACGCCCCCATTTTCCCTCAGAAAAAAGCAGCAAATCTCTCAATGATGGGACTGGGTCACCAACACAGCCCCAAAGACCTCCACCTACAATTTGTCCTGCCTGCAAGACATGCTGGGGCAATGGTGACACAGAACTGATGGGATTGGCCAACAAATGACTGGTCCAACTTGAGGACCACACCACTCGAGAGAGGCCACACCTGACACTGAATGGAGAGAGTGTCAAGAACAAGAGGCCGGATAATCTAGAGACATAGGATAGAACCAAACATGACTAGCAAATATACACATACAAACAAAAAAAATCCAAAAAACACAAACAAACAAACAAAGGCAATGAAATTATTCTGGAGATAATTCATCCAGGAGCTGATGATGATTATGATAGACTCCAGAAAAATTTCCAAATGCAGAGCATCACAGTCAAATAGGCAGAGCTAGGAAATCTGTAATAGATTGGGAGAAAGATTGTAAGAGCCAGAGGAATTGAGAACACTACAAGAACAGGATCTGCTAAATCAACTAAGCAGGGCTATTGGGGGTTCACAGTGACTGAACCAACAAGCAGTGATGCCATGTGGGTGTACAGTAGGTCTTCTTTATATATGCTATGGCTGTGCAGCTTGGTGTTCTTTTCTCTGTCTCTTTCCTGCTCTTTGTACCCTTTTATTTTATTGTGTTTCCTCATCTACCTTTGATATATATCTGTTTATTTTGTTTTACGTTTTCTCAAATGTTCTGAAGTGGATTCTATATTTTTCAACTGTAAGTGCTTGTTTTACTAAGAGAGTATTCATGATTTCTAAAACTATTCTTTTTTCCTTTATCTCATAAGAGAAAAAAACATTTAGAGAAGATTTTTGAAAATAAGTACAAGTTACACACACACACACACACACACTCAAGACTTCAAGGTTTTTTATTTCTTATGCTATGCTATCTAATTAATTAGTCATCAAGTCAATAGTATCTCACCCTATTTCCTATGCCTAAGGCGATCTTAAGACCTTTCTCTAGGGAAAAGAGAAGGATGCTCTGTTGACTATGTCATGGGTGACCTTTGTTTTTATAGTGAGATATTAACAATAGGTAAAAGCAAAAGAAACTTTTGTAGGGATTTTATAATTAAAGGAGGTAACCAACTGACAATGTCACTTCTTTCCCACAACCCTAGCTTCCTTGGGTACTATTTATTTCAGCTGAGGCCTGGCAGTCTCTTTCACAGTGACACCAGCATTTGACATATCCAGGGGAGATGAGGCTATAATCTGAGCCAAGATGCTAATTATAAAGAACATGAAAGGATGCTAAAATTGGCTTGAGAACAAAAGCACGTGACTGTTCTTTGAAAAATCAGCTTTAACATTTGATCTTAATTGTCCATGGTGATTATAAGAACATTGAAAAATAACACTGTATAAAGGAATAGTAAACATGGCTAAGAAGGTGCTGGCCAAAAATAATAATATCATGTTAAATAAAAAAACCTAAATCCCACCTTATCTTCTTAATCCTTTGTTTATCAAGTCTTTTCTTGGTTTAAGTATTTATAACATTTATGGAAATCATTGTCATATAAGATTCTATTCCTTGCCCGTGGATGTAGGATGAATCTGATTTTAATCAAACAAAAACTAAATTTGGCGTGCAAGAGGTTGTCACCCACCAACTTTATATTGTTTTGTTGCTTTTGGTTTGTTTGTGGTACTGGAATTGAACAGGCTAGGCAAGCACCACCCATCATTTCCAGGAACATATTCTTAGCCACATTTTTCATGATATAGTTCCTCTTCTCAATGTGCCTTGATGGGGAAAGCTCAATAGATTCATTATTATTTCACTCTGTAACAAACTGAATTCCATTTGAGCATTTAATGTGGATGCTCTTCCCTAAGAATCAGAATCGTTTTAGCTTCCACATTTCATTGTTCATGTCAAGGGTTTTATCAGGATAATACAACTACAGGAAACACTATCAAAGGCTCTTGGAGTATATTTTTCCCTAAAGGCTTATATAAGTTTAACTCTTATAAGCAATCTAAAACTCTAATTCTAGGGTGTTGAATAATAGGTAGTGTGGTAGATATAGCCACCCAAGGGAGACATAGGATTTTGAATTTTGCTAGATGAATTCAAACTATTCTGTACTATCAGATGCCCCAGAGATAGCATTCCCTTTGTTCCAATTTCCTAAATTATTCCTGGATGAATCTGGGCAGTTTTCCAATTCATGAATATTTTCCTGCAGCAAGGATTGATAGTTATAAATGCATTCCTGGGTGCCAGGCTCTCTGCTTTGGCAGAAGCCCCAGAGTAAGTAGCTTTGTGTTCAGGAAATCAAGTTCTCAATCTGGGAAGGTCAAACCCTGATGAACTACAAAGTCACTTTTCAGTCAAGCAGGCTTGTCCCAATTGAGGCAGCAATGAAAAGCGCACACACCAACAACACTGCTATTAAAATAAGTTGGACTCATTTAACAGCTGTGGTAAACCTGAGAAACTGATTCGAATAAGCAAAACACCAGAGACCATGGAGAACAAGTGTTCACACCTGGTAACAGCTGTGTGGGCTTGCTGCACCAGGTGTGCCTATGTAAACTCAACACAGGGCTGCATTTATCACCGATTAAAAGTTATCAAAATGCATCATGAAGACTATTCTTCTGGCAATTGTCACAAAGAGAGTAGGATGCTATTTGTCAAGGGCCTCAAATAAGCAGATTCATAAAGCACAGTGTACACTAGAGATCCAATCTACAAGCATCTTATAAAAATCTGTACGGTGAAAAATAACAAAAATATCACCACAGGCCTTCGTTATTTCCACAACCCATTTATGTTTTATTTCAGGAAACCAATGGCAAACTTTCTTAATGATAGTGATTTATTTATCTTTCTTTCTTTTTTGTACTTTTAAATAATCAGAAGAACTCAAAAGTGTTTAAATAGCATTTTATATGAGATGATGAGGTAGTAACTGGGGATTAAAATGTTTTGAAGCCAATCAAACTCAAAACTTGGCAAACAGTACGTACACAGTTTAATGGTCAGAGGGACTCTGGGCTGTATTTTAAAGGGGTAGCTAGATAATTAATTTGATAGCAAATGTTTCCACTGCTATAAAATGACTCAAGAAACTGACTACACTGTCTAACATATTTAGCCCCTGCTTTTATAGAAAATCTTCTTGATGTCACTGATAAACTTCTACACAATTATTTCTGTTGACAAGGAGCCTACAGCTTTACTGAGAATATATTTTATTCCTGAAGTCCATGTATTCCTCTATTAAATGTTATTACACTTTTTCACTATTTCATACATTTCTTTCTACTTGTTCCATATGATATTACTATTTCCTACCCTGTTGCTTCCTGATCAGTTAATATAATGTTATTCATGTCCATGTTTTCAGGGCTCACCATTTGGATAGCCAACTGGTCACTGTCTCATATTCACATGTGTAGTATGATTAATTCAAATCCAGAGACAGATATTAGGGTTCAACTTGAACATCCCATAGCTGCTTTCAAACTAATCACTCAGGGTCTTAACATTAACTAAAATGTTTGACTGATGGCTCAGGCTTATTACCAGCTAGCTCTTTCATATAAATTAACCTATTTCTATTTATCTGTATATTTCCACGTGACCTGTGACTTGACAGTAATGCTCTGGCGTCTTACTCTTCCAAGCAGCTTCTTTCTCCCTATATTTAGTCTGACTTTCCTGCCTACCTATACTTATAAATCCCATAGGGGATTTTTAAAGAACCTCTCAATATAGTTACCGATTCACAATACGCAGAAAGAGTTGTCTTGAATATTGAAACAACGGAATTTATACCAGATGATACAGAATTGACTTCATTATTCATTCAGGTGCAAGACATAATCAGGAATAGGCTTTGCTTTATATACATAACACATATTCTATCCCATATGGGTCTTCCAGGTCCTCTAGCAAAAGTTAATGCAGAAATTGATCAGTTATCGATTAGAAGTGTGTTGCAGGCCTCTGAATTTCATAAAAACATTTAGTCAATAGAAAAGGTTTACAGAAAGAGTTTCCTATTACATGGTAACAAGCTAAGGAGATTATAAAGAAATATCCTTCTTGCTCTTTCTATAACCAAACACTGTTGCCTGCATGGAGTAAACCAAAGAATACTCAAAGGAGTGAAATCCATCAGATGGATGTGTTCCACTTTGTGGATTTTGGCAAATTAAAATATGTACACCACAGCATAGACACGTACTCAGGTTTCAATGGGCAACTTCCTTGAGCTCAGAAAAGGCTGATTCAGTAATCACACATTTATTAGAAGTTATGGCAATCATGGGCATTCCTGCATAGATAAAGACAGACAATGGTCTGGCATATGTATCTAAGAAAATGAAATGTTTTTCTTGTTTATTATAATATAAAGCACATTACAGGTATACCAAATAATCCTATAGGTCAGGCAGTTATAGAAAGATCAAATTGTACTATAAAGGATATGCTAAACAAATAGAAAGGGATGGAAAATACCCCTTGAAATAGATTGCATAATGGATTATTAACCAAGATTTTTTTTCTTTTTCTTTTTGAATTTTTGAGACAAGATTTCTCTGTAGCATTGGAGCCTGTCCTGGAACTAGCTCTTGTAGGCCAGGCTGATCTCAAACTCACAGAGATCCACCTGTCTCTGCCTCCTAGGTGCTGGGATTAAAGGTGTGTGCCACCACCACCTGGCTAACCTTGAATTTTCTTAACATTAATGAGAAAGGAACAACAGCAGGAGGGAGGCACTGGATAATGGAAAAACGTTCTGAATTGAATCAACCAGTGTATTTCAAGTATATATTGACCTCACAATGGAAACCAGGAGAAGTGTTACATTGGTGAAAGGGTTTTTGTCTTGTTCCACCAAAGAAGAAAAACTATGGATAAAATAAAAATTAATAAAGATTTCACTTTGAAAAGGAGAAACCACTTAAAAAAGAGAAATGACAGCTCAGTCACAATGGTGACCACCATACAGGTGGTAAGGAAAACATATAGGGTTGGGGCATGGTTCTGATCTTATCTTTACAGAAAATACACATCTTCAAAAATTCAAGAGACCCTGGATGTTTGAATGCTGACAGAAGGAAAAAATAACTATCCACTAAGGATCACCTAGATAAAGAAATATGAGTTATGAGGGCAGGTACTGGATACACATATATTTAAACACACACATAAATATATATTTATAAATATATTCAGCTGGTTTTGAAGTTGGACAATGCCTCTGTGCTTCTCTAAAACCAAGCTCGTTGTTAAAAGGAACATTCAGAATCTCTGTCTCATATTGGGAGCCATCTGGTATGGGACAGAAGGAAGACTTTCGGAAAAATTTTACTTTCTCCATGTCTATTTTGTCTATATAGTATTCATATGTCTCTATGAATAATATTTAAGTTCTCCATGAAGAACAATAGATTTTCCTACAGATCCTTTTCCTGCTGTAATCTTTGAAGTTTCCAGGAAGAAGATGGAGCTCCATAGCAGCAATTACACCTGGTTGAGATGATATCATGATGCCGACAGTGGTACTATAGGACTGTTTTTTGGGGGGAGGGTGGGTATGAGCTGATGACATGATGTATCTTCTCATTTGGTCTGATCTCCAAATAAGAACTTTGGAAAACAAAAACCCTATCGACTCAGAAATTGTTTGCAACTATACTAGACAGTAATTTTGAAACTTAACCATCATCACTTTACTTTTGCAGGATCCCACAAAGAGAAAATCACCCCAATGACAGGGGAGCAATTGTAGAGCATGATGCTCCCACCCCCTAAGAAATTTGTCCTCAGGGTTGGGAAAAACATTTAGGGGTTGTTATTGTTACTTGTTGTTGATTGTTACTTGTATCAGGTAGAGGGTTGGGGTGGAAACTATATTTTCTAAAAAAAAAAAAAAGATAACAATAGTGGGTAATAAAGTAAATACTTGTGAGATATTATTTATGGGTAATTTACATTGATATAGTTTTTATATATTGATACAAGTTTAAATTATATTTGTTATTTCTGTTTACAGTTTTTGTGCATCTATGCAAAGTTATTCTGTCAGATGTATACATGCATTTTTCTACCTCTTTTTAGGACATTTTGTATATTCATACAACCTTTAGGATATATTTTCAAAATGTAGTATATATTATTCTTAACTCTAAACAAAATACTTGTATATTGTTTACATTTTGAGGTAATTATCCTCATTTGCTGCACATTTATTTACAGAATACTTAATGTTGTGACTTGAAGTCTTAGTCTTTAAGTTATACAAATATTAAATATTAGGTCAATAGTTGTTCATGTTTGTTATGAATACAGTCAGATTAATTAGGTTCTTTAAATACATAGAGATTGAATTCTATCTAGATAGATTATCTTCAACCACTTCAAGGATCTGTAGAACATGGCATTTAAAGAACCTAGGATTCTGTTGACATGAGTCATGATTGCTCCTGACAGCACCAATCAATCCCAAGAGAATGTTGAACACCGAAGACACTCCTCTCAGAGTTTGCTTTCTTCTTGGCACATTTGGCCTTTGGGCAAGGAATTTCCCATGCCTCAATCACTGACAAAGTATATGGTATATGGAAATGGATAAGCAGGACACAATGAAAAAGACTGTCAAATCTTGCCAAGGTTGTGTAAGACGGTTCTGAAAAAAAATTCCTCCCTCTGAAAAATGGTCTTTCAGTCACAGTAGGCCTTAGCCAAAGTTGGTCACTTCAACATTACAAATGAGACTTTGGATGATTGCTTAGGCAGTTAATTGTCTCTGTCATATATTGCTCGCTTTGGAAGCTGCTTGATTGCACTTCCTGCCTGCTCAGGTAATATTACTTCCCTCTCAGGCCTTCAATGGGGTTGAAGATTCGATAATCATAGCTACATTCCTCTTATGATTTAGCTAAGCTTATATCTGATACAAGATTTAGACTCTTTAGAATAGAATGTTTATTAAAATATTTGTCATGTGTTCCTTGCTTAATATTGCTCATGTTTTTTGTAATTTTTTTATACTTGATATCTGTTCCTATTGTATATAGCTTTGTATTGGATTTGAATCATTCTTGTTTAGACAAAAGTGGGAGATGATGGGGAAAGCCTTGTTAACTAATAATTCTTAAGAGGTGAGTCTTAGTTAAGGCATGGCTGGGACCCAGGTAAAAAGGTGTGCACCTCCATGTGTGTGCTCTCTGTGTATCTTCTCCCGCGGTAGAGCAGAGCGTGGATCTTCCATTCCTGTTTTGTGAGATTTTCCGGTTATAATAAATAAAATATAATTGTTTTATCCTTAGCTAGTCTGGTTATTTTCTAAATATGCATCTATTTTTAAATGTGCAAATATAAATAAAAGCTGCTCAGTTAATATAATGTTATTCATGTTTATGTTTGCAGGGCTAATCATTTGGTACTGGATAGCCATTTGGTGTGCTCTTCTCTAAAGAAGACTATTTCTCTAACTCTCAGCATCCATTAGTTGGCTGTTGTTCTTTGTGTAAGATTGATGCCTCTGGGCTTTGCCCCAGTTCACATTGGCATGTCTATTGTTATTGTCCTTGCAAAACACATGTGTAGACAATGATGTTGATACTTTTTCGGTGTAGCTTCTGACATTCCTAGAATTTAAAAGCTTACAGCAAACTCCCTGATCTTCCATATCTTGTTGTTTTTCCACCCACTCTTCAGCAAAGCTCCATGATTTTTAGGTGCAGGAATTGTTTCCTGGAATTACTGTGGAAGTCACAAAAATCTTTTTACATAAAGTCAGTGGTTTGAAAGGAAAGGATTTAGGATACTTGGGTCTATATGAACCTTGCTAGAGATAATAGGCTTTGATTGGAGTGCATCAATGCAGTAAATACAAAGCTATCTGTGTGGGGAAATGTCCTGGGACTAGCCCTTATGAATACAATCTCTTCACAGAATTGCTCTCAATTAAGGACTAGTATTACTCTGTACTTCCATTTCTGTCTCTTAATTTAATATATATTTTCACGTCCCTTTCAAAACTAAGTAATATAGCTAAATTTTCTAGAAACTGACAGATATCCTGGGATTTTTCTACTTATTGAAATCTAAAATTTATTATGCAATTTTATATAAGGATATTCAGTGCTTCTGGATTTTTGGTTTCCTTACTGAGTCTGACAACCAGACCTGATTAAGGCAAAAGTAATATTAAATATTAATATAATGGTGTTGATATTTAACTCATAATGAGAACAGTTTTCATATCAAGTCTAAATCTTTCTATTTCTTCAGTCATTTATTCAAATTTTTTATTAAAGTTTGTTATTTCATTATAATATGCCTCTAATTATTGTTGTGGAAGTGTGTAATATACTTTAAATTTTAATTGTATGAAACTTATTCTTACCTTGCTTGTTTTCTTTAAAATCAGAAACCAGAAATTAAGTAAATTTAACTTTTTCCAGCTTTTGTCTTATGTTGTGCTTGTATGTAACGATCCTAGACTCATTAACACTTTAACCTGGTATTTTTGTTAATCATCAAGTAAAACAATAAGACAGTGTCCTGGGATGAGTTCTTTCTAGGAAACATAGTTCAAATAAAAAGTAATAATTTATCTCCTATGTAAGGAATCAATGTTCAGTTCTATTTCTTATAGAGATTATATTTGAGGCAGAATGTAAGAATAAAAATTATGTGTAAAATATATTAATAGATTTTAATGGGAGAAATAAAGGAGGCTCTGGTGACTTGAGAGTCACAGGAGTTTGATATTCTGCTCTGTGAAGATTGTAACAATAACAGTTCAGTTACGTTTTAATGAGGTGATAAGAGCTGTGTAAAAAATTGAGGGAAGGAGTTGAAACAGGTTATTGAAATGACACTCAAAAATACTATGGAATAAATAATAATATGTGGTACTTGTTCTGTAGATCACCCTGTAAGGCAGATGTATCAGCTGGTGATGAAACATACATAAGAAAAATCAAAGGCATGGCCTTTATTTGAGTTATTTGAGAAAATAAGCATAATTTAGTTTTTCAATATAATTATGTATTTGCTAACTTTTTAAATTTCATTATCATGCTGACAATTTGGGATTTTACATTATATTACTATTATGTGTACTTATTGCACTGTACTTTCTCTTTTTAAAGTGTTGTCCTACTTTGAAATACATTTGGTATTAAGCATTTAGATGCCAACAGTTATCACTGGGGATCATGCATTGCATGATGATTGCAAAGTCAAATATGCATGTAGAAATGAATGAAAGAAGCATTGGGAAAGTCACTAAATTTTCATAACCATGCTCTCACAGAAACTTGCAGCCATGTGAACATGTTCTGTCTCTTCGCAGTTACAAAATGTGAATCACTTTCATGTCTTATGTTTTATTTTTCATCTTCATGATAAACTGGGAAGACAATTAGACTTCAAAATCCCTATTTATCCAAGTAAAATATGTTAAATGCAGATGCAGAATATGTATGCAATCTCTTTCTTTTACATCTTACACTTCAAGCTGATTCCTACAAAACACCTAAACCAACTATGTCAGAAAGGAAAAAGCCTATTTGAGATAGTAGCAAATCTTTCATATATTATCATCTCTCTGCCTTCTCTTGCCTAGCTAACCTAATTTGACTCTGCCTTAGCCACTCACCTTCAACATAAAGCTTTCAGGTGGTAATTCTGAATTAGCTTTGATAATGTAATTCTATCTTTTGGATGTCTTGGCCTAGAGTATTTATCATCATTTAGGAAAGTGGTTGAAATGTCAGCTTTAGGATGGGAAGTTGCAGGGATATGATATATGTTGAATCCCTTAGGTTGGCTTTACCTATGGCTTGAGCATAAAATGGATCACAGAAACCTTTCTTTTTTCCTTCTTCTTTCTTCACAGTGGTATTCAAAATTTATCTTTATCACTGAAACAATTCAGTTAGTGGCTCTTGAAGAACCAGAATATAGTCCTACTATCTACACCTTATCAATGTCTATTTATCATTGTAACTTGATTTCTATGTAAAACTGAATGAAAATGGCAAAGGTCCAAAGAGTTTTATTAAAGGAAGAATTAAATAGTCTTTCCTTCTGTACTTTAAAAAAGATTCTGACTCTCATTCTGAGCTTAGTTGAAATTGCCATTTTGAATCTAGTTAAATAATTTAATTTGCAGATAAGCCATTAGAACAATAGGAAATCATTCACCAGTTCAAGCCTGTTGGTGTTGCCAGTGAACAGTTCAGCAGGATCTTTCTGCTAGTGTTCCAGTATCAGACATACTTTCACTCTTCATGGCCTAATGTTTTCTCTCTTTCTCCCTTCTAGTATAGCCTCAGAGCAAAGCAAAAACTTTTGTTCCCTGCAGGATGGTGTCATGATGCCAGGGCCTGTTTTACTGCATCTCTAGAAAAATATACGCCCTGATCCCTATGGGCTCACTTCTTTCTCATGTTGTTATCATCTCACAAAGCATATAAGAAATGGATTAGTGCCTGTACAGAAAGGTTGCTTTCCCCGTCATCTCTTCCCACCTGGTGTGGCCCTTAGCAAAATAGTCTACCCAATCTAAAGTACTTATTTCCTTCAAACCATAAAATCTATCAAAAGACTTTGTTGGAAGAAGCAGGTGATTACACACAGTGGAGGTGTTCATGTGTAAAGTGGTTGCAAACCAGTCTGAGATGTATTCTAGTCTGGATACTCATGAAACTGGAAGGCCAGCATAATTTACCAGAGGAGAGGGAGAATAAAAAATTAGATTTTTCTCAAGGACCATTATCCAAATCATCTTTCCTCAATATAACTATCATGGAAATCACTTTAACTTTCAAGGAATGAATAACTAATTTCAAACTACTGACCTGCTCCACATATCCCTTCCAACTATTCGACCATTGGACAAAATATTCCAACAAGAGGACTTTACATGCACCCACCCTAGCCTTTGAGACATATTTTGTGTTGCTCCTGGAATGATTGAGCACAAACCTACCTTTGCACCTGAGTTACCCAGATATTTTCTTTCTTTCTTCTCCTAAATATTGCCTGTTTAAAACCAACTTATTGGGCCATTCTTCTTGCCCTGCTCTGCCCCGCAGAAACTTGCTATTCTTATACATATGGAAGACTGATCTCTTTTTTAATCTGTTACACTACTTTGATGGATCATCTTGTTAAGAAAAAGCCCTTGAGATCATGGTTTTTAAGTTGATGGTGGTGGCACATGACTTTAATCCCAGTACCCAGGATGAAAAGGAAGGAGGATCTCTGTGAGAGTGAGGCCATCTTGTTCTATAGAGAGCTCCAGGACAACCAGGGCTACACAGAGAATCCCTTTCTTGAGGAAAAAAAGAGCATATCTTTAGAAAAATGTCTTTGTCAAATACCTTTATATCAATTCCCATTGCATATCTGATATTATGACCTGACCGAATAGTCTCAGCCTTTGTTTTAGCTCATTCTGTAATGAAAATTACCTAGAGAATTTGGAAGAAACACCATAACCTTTACTTTTCCAGTCTTATCAATGTGTGATTAGTCTTAATGCTCAACACACTTCTTTGCTTCTTTTCATTGAATTTTCCTTACATGAGCCCAACAAAAATATTAGTCGTTTCCATCTTCATTGCTATCAACCTTTACCTATGTACTTTATAATCCTTGCATAACTTTGGATCAAGTACCACTATGCATTCCTCTATCAATTCATATCCAAACCTGTAATTTTTTGAAAGTACATGATAAGCTCTATTTCCAGATTTCTCCAAGCATTCTCAATGTAACTGATGAATATTTGGTGCTTGGTGAATACCATTAATAATAATTTACTAGAACTTCCTCTTTTATACAATTGAATTGAAATAAAATTTCTCCCCTCAGGAAAACTAGGATCATATCACCTCTCTCATAAAGAACAATAGTCTTAATAAATGCTCCTATTAAGCCAATGTGTATCATTTAGTTAGGATTTCAAAGCACTGTATCTGAAACTACAGAGGTTACCTCAGTAGGAAGAATTGAAGAATTGCCAGGGCACTCATGAAGCAATTCAGCAAGCAGTGAAGAAATTTCTCTTTTGAGTTTTAACAAAGAACATGCTGAGGTTACTGCACAGTGACAGATTGCAGTATTGATCTCTCAACAATCATCCTAGGAAATAAACATTCTATCACACAAAGAGTGGCATTCAAAAAAAATAAAGTTTAAAATAAGCTTGATAACAAAAGCTGTAACTATGGAAACCCTTCACTCCCAGAGATTTGAATTAAATTATGAAATCTCAGAGGATTTTTTTTATCATCCCTAACAAAAGGTGTTGCTTAGCAAAAGAAATGACAGCTTGTAAGTTCTTAGATGTGCTTCTCATGCAGGCCTGTCAGTCATATAGCCCCTCCATTAGGAACAAAAATTAGTGATAAAATTCTGAGATTCTGACTCAGAAAATGGAGACTTAGCCATCCCTGTGGCCTGGGTATTTTCCAGTGGTCCTCAGCAAATCCATTTTCATCTTAAGTACTAAAAAAATTAGTAAATGCTGAGATAGATCCCTGTTAATTGTGGTTTTGCAGGTAGAAATGAAAGAGTTACAGTATATTTCGAGACATAGATCTGAAATAATTTGCATTTCAAATAAGAGCAGAATGTTATGGGGGAAAATTATATCCCCTTTGGCATGTTTCCAAGCTAAATTTGGGATACCAGAAAAATCTGAATAAATTATGAAGTCTACACAAAGTATCTTAGAAAGTGATTTAAACCTACCCTCCCCCAGTTTTGATGCTTCCAAAAAACTACTTGACATCTTGACTTTTGTGGTGTAATGACATTCCATAATGTTATTTTTAAATTACTGAAGTTTCTACATTAAAATAAGATCAAAAATTTTATTTAATAAAGAAATGAATAAGTCAAAAGTTTGGGTCAAGCTTCAACTCTCAACATAGACGGAGAAATAATAATCTTTAGAACTATTTTGACTTAAGAATACTTCTCTTCCCCCTACTCCTTTCTTTCCTGTCTCCCTCCCTATCTCTATGCTAATAAGGAACACGAGGGCCAAAATAGAGAAGGAACAGAAAGGTGAAACAATAAAAGAGATATCTTGATAAGAGGAGCCATTATGGCATTAGAGAGAAAGCATGGGCTAGGGCAATTCTCAGGAATCCACACAAATGACCCCAACTAAGACTCCTAGCAAAATGAAGAAGGTGCTTGAACTGGCCTTCCCCTATAATCGGATTAGTGACTACCCTAATTGTCATCATTAAATTTATATCCACTACCTGAGGATGCAGTGATCCACAAATAAGCACTGAACTGAGGTCCTGGAGCTTAGTTGAAGAGAGGGAAGAGAGATCATATGAGCAAGGGTGGTCAAGATCATAACTGGGAAAACCAAAGAGACAGCTGACCCAAGCTAGTAGGAACTCATAGATACTGGTCTGATAGCTGTGGATTCTGCTTGGAATCGAACTAAGCCCTCTGAATGTGATAGTTATGTGGCTTGATCTATTTGGGAGTTTTAAGGCAGTGGGACCAAGACCTATCCTGTTTACCTGAACTGGCTTTTTGGAGCCCATTCCCTATGATGGGATAAATTGCTCAGCCAGATACAGGGGGGAGGGGCTTGGTACTACCTCAACTTGGTACACCAGATTTACCTCCTCTGAGGAGTGAATGGGAGGCATGCTGAGCAGAGGTGGGGGTCAGGAGAAGTACAGAAAGAGCGAACTGGGGCTAGTATGTAAAGTTATTTTTTTAATTAAAGTACTAAAAGAATTTGAAGAGGATCCACCGGTTCAACTCAGGGTAAGTTCGACACTAGCCCCCAGCCTCCCTGCTAGAGTAGGAGACATCCCCTCCCCTTTCCCCAGCATTGCTGTGTCCCACAGTCCAGAGGGTCCCTGGGCAAGGCTCAGCTCTGGCGCGACCCCGAT
>JAQHUG010000203.1:2666469-2681732 GCA_028555095.1 Dicrostonyx torquatus
ATTATAACTCTTGCTAGCTACCATCTTTCCAGTCTTACCTCTTTACACACACACAAACACAAACACACATCAATCAAATTAACTTTTGTTTAATAAGATAGACTATATTATATAGAGATAATGTATAATATTTAATATCTATTATAATTTCTGTTTTATTGTAGTTTATAATATAATATGCAACTTTAATAGCTATTGTATATTATATATTGTTTATTTGCCTCATGTCTCAGAGTGTTTTGATCACAAAGAATTTTATGCATTATGGAAAACTTTAAAATACATTTCTGTTGCTCCCAGGAAATGACTTAATCAACCAAAAAAGCACAGACCTAGAGGATTTTAGAAAACTCTAGAGTCTATATGGAAAAGCCACAAATAATACTAGTTCTAATTTCTTACTTCTTATTAAAATTCAATCTTAAAGCAAAAAAAAAGGGGGGCAGAGAGCAATTGACTTGATGCTTCCACATTTCTGGGTTCAGAGGGTTAGGATGACACTGTGGTGCCCGGGACTGTACTGGCTGTATCAAAGGTCCAGGAGGGTAAAAACTGTGATCAGCTGTCTTAATAAAGGAAAGATAATTGATGTGCTGTTGCCTGGAGGCATCAAGTACCTGAGAACAAAGAATCGGAGGGGAGGAAATCATAGGGTAAAATCAGTTGTATAATAGGAAGTAAACTGGGATAAATGGGTCACAAAGAGTGAATAGACCAGGAATCTCAAACAAGATATCAGCTTTGGGAATCCTTCTAGAAGTTTGTGATTGTGGATCTTCATATAGAGACATTGAGTGATGATCTAAATGCCACTTCAAGGAAGAAATAAATCTGAATGTCAGACAGGGTGGCGATTAATTTGCTGTGATTTATTGTTGAGGTGACAAAGAACAGGATTGGGTCCTATTTCATAAAGAACTTTAACTGATAAAGCAAAGTTTGGTCTTGTCAGGTAATATCTGTATATCAATGTACTAGACACATTAAAGGAAAAAACTTTATCATCTCAATAGTCCCAAGGTTTTTTCTTTCTTTTTTAATTTGATGCTCACCAAGACTGAAACAATTGGAATTCTTACAAAACATTTATTAAAGTTAAATTCCTAATACCAATAAAAGATATCCAAGAAAGACAAATAGAAAATATCCAATTTAATGAAATATTTGAAGTCTTACCCTAAGAGTTCTTCACAAATCAACAGTTTCAATAAGGTCTGTACTAACAAACTTTACTGAAGTTCAAGGAATTTAATAAGAAGAGTAAGACAATATGAGCCATGAATATAAGGTTTAGAAAATGAAAATGATTTCTATCTCTCTATTCTCTGTCTCTATCTTTCAGGTAGATTAACTTAAAGTTTAGAGCTGCTAGAATGTTCCACTGGCAGGGTAGAACTTAGGACCTTCTCTTCTGGTTCAGATCAATAGCATTCACTGAAATCCTTTCTCCATATTTATGACAACATTTGAGCTGAATGCCAAATATATAGTCTCAGGATTAAAAGTGAAATCATTTACAAATTCTTAGATTCATAATGTACAGAGACTAAAAGGTGTTAGTGACTACTCCTAGAGTCACAGAGAGTTTTGTAATATTTATCCACTGGGTACAAGTTGAATTCTACCTTCCATTATTGTTGTAAATAGAGGAGAGGTCCGTGTTGTGTTCCTCAGCTGCCTGGCTCCCAAGCCCCCAGCTTCTGGCCCGCTCAGCCGCTGGTTGCTTGCTTATGCCCGAAATAACACATGAGACCTGTATTAATTTAAATACTGCCTTGCTTATTATCACTAGCCTTTTCCCGGCTAGCCCTCACCTCATAAACTAACCCATTATAAAAGTGTATGTCACCATGAGTTGGGTGACTTACCGGACATTTCTAAGGTACTTCCAACTGCAGCGGGGGCCTCATGGCGACTGGCCCACTTCCTTTCTTCTCCTCCCAGAACTTCCGTTCTGTCTACTCTGCCCACCTAAGGGCTGACCTATCTTATAAGCCAGGCAGCTCCTTATTCAACCAATAAGAGTAATACAAAATACAGAACACTCTCACATCATTTCCCCTTTTTCTGTTTAATCAAAAAGAAAGGCTTTCATTTTAACATAGTAAAATTACATATAACAAAACAGTTATCAAGTAAGAATTACAGTTACAATATTTATATCTATTTTATCTTTTATCACAACTAAGGAAAACTATAACTATCCATTCTTCAACTCCATCAAAGACTCTAGAAGGATATAATATTACCTAAGTAAACAAGAAATAAGCAACTTCCAAAACTCTACAAGTGACAGAGACAAATCGCTGCCTGGACAGTCACCCAAAGTTCTTTCTTACAGTTGGGGCATTCAGCTTCAGCCTACAGGCCCATAGCGTCCAGCAGACATTTCCATGAAGTAGGAAAATTCAAAGACATTTCAGTCACTTTCTTTTGTGTCCTGCAAAATGTCTCGCAGACTCTTTTACAAATCAGGAACCCCGAAGGATCATCTCACCTTTAGGCAAGTTCAGCAGTCCTCTTTCTGCGGGTTCTTTGTGTCCATTTAAGCAGTCCAGGCAAGAGCAGTTTCTTGCCCAAATGGCTAGCAAACTCCATAAGGAGCCTCTTCGATGTCCATCTTCTTCAGGAAGTAGCTTGGTGCTGTCAGGAGCAGACGTGTCTCCTCACATGTCATGAAAATCCCTAAGTTATTAAAATATTAAATGCCATATTCTGTAGTCTTTGAAAGATATGAAGAATGCCTATCTAAAATATAACTATGTATATTTAGAAAATCTAATATGACTACAAACTAAACTATTATAGATGATTATCTATTAACAATCTATATTTCCTAATTGTACATTACATTTTTAAATGAACTACATAATCACAATATCTTAATCAAGATAAGAAACATACACATATAAAAAAATTAATCTAAAACTTGTAAGTCAAAATTTATACCAATGCAAATTATTCATATCCATATCCTCTCCCCATTTAAATGTAAAAAAAATTTAAAAAAAGCATTTATAAACAATATTTGGGAATATGGACAAAGTTATCTCTCTCCAAACTTTTTCCTGCTGTATGGGGGCGATGTTAATTAGGTCTTTCATGGTTTAACCTGTGTGGCAGGTACATCTCAGTTGGCAGTTGAGTGAAGTAATTTTCTGATGTTGTTCATGGTGTCCTTTCAGGAGTGCGTGGTCTTTCATACCAGATTGGTATAGAAGAAATCCACGGGTTCTTATACTCTGTGAAAACAAAAGAACCTATCCGAAGCATCATATCCTTAGACCCATATTTGGAAGTCATAATACCTTCAAAACATATATGGTGGTTTAGCTTGGCAGTCCATATAATGAGATGTCTTTCTGAACTTAGCTCCTTAACAGTTAAGAAATTCAAAGAAAACACAATAAAATACATAATCCAGACATTCCGTGAATTTTCCATCTTTATGTGGCTTCTATAACTATCTGTACTTTATCTCTTTAAAGACTTTACCTTTTTTTTAAAAGGCATTGTTTATCTTATTTCTTGTCTCTCCAAAGCCTATGTAATTTATCTAACAGTATGACTCATAGAGGTCTTTTATGTCTGAATCTGTCTTATTATGTATCTGTAATTCTTTAATTTACAGGAGCAGTTCTTAAAACACTAAGCAGCTTTTAAAAATTCAAGGTACAACATGTAAGAGAAATACAGTATGCCTGTTTACTGCCCAGTGTAAACCTTAAGTGCGCTTTTGTTATGGTATTTAAGGCACCTCCTGCCTAAGATCAGCACATTCCAGCATGGTGGAGCTGGAGCCCTGCTCCTCCTGAGCCATGCAGCTCCATGCATACAGTGTACACAGCGAGCCCACAGTGCCACAAGCAAGCAAGCCGCAACATTCCACTCAGAAAATCCCACCGAAATGGTTTGTCTCCCGCTGGAGCCAGAGGCCACGCTGGCGGCACAGACTGTAACCTCTTATTTCAAAACTGTCAGTTTCTAGTAGACCTGATTCGCCACGGTCTAAGCTGCCTTAATCCTGACTCTGAGCAGGCAAACAAGCGTCCAGTCCCACAAAAGCCAGTGAAATGTTTATAGCCGGAGTTCGAGCTGGCGGCACAGCCAGAAAGCCCCGTTTCAAAACCAGCTCTGAAGAGTTGCTTTGATGAGTCAGGAAATCTCTCTTAAAGGAGCTATGGCAAGCCGCCAGCTGTGCTAAACTTTATATCTGTATCTAGATTTCCTTTTTAAGCCCCCTCAGGTTTTACGTGGAGTCAGCCAATCACGTTGGGCAGCCAAACTTTTGTAAATTAGGGGAGAGGTGTGCGGGTTGTATGTTCCCAGCACCCAGCCCCCAGCCCCCAGCCGCTGGCCCGCTCAGCTGCTGGCTGCCTGCACCCGAAATAACATACATGAGAACAGTGTTTAATTAAACTCTGCCTGGTCCATTATCACTGGCCTGTTTTTGGCTGGCTCTCTCATCTAAACTAACCCATTATAAAAGTCTGTATGTCACCACGAGGTGGGTGACTTACCGGACAGTTCTAAGGTACTTCCAACTGCAGCGGGGGCCTCATGGCGACTGGCCCACTTCCTTTCTTCTCCTCCCAGAACTTCTATTCTGTCTACTCTGCCCACCTAAGGGCTGACCTATCTTATAAGCCAAGCAGCTCCTTATTCAACCAATAAGAGTAATACAAAATACAGGAGAACACTCCCACATCACATTATATTTCCTAAATTTAAAATTGGACCACACCTCACTACTTAGCTATTTCTTACAAACAGACTCAGGGAGAAAAAGATTCATTGCCTTCATTATGCTTTTAGGCTCAAATGGATAATCACAATCCAGTGGTTACAGAGATGGTCTTCTTTAAACTAAGTAGGTCAGAAGCAAAACCAAAAGTCAAGGATGCAGGAAACAAACAAGTTGAGAAGAGGGGATGATAGGAGTGGGGAGGAGATAAGACAGGGTGTAGACGTAATCAGAATACATTACATATGTGTATGAAATTGCCAAAAAATAAAAAGTAAAAATGAGAATGCAATTTGTTCAAGGAAACATATGTTGCTATATTCCTCATTTAAAATCAGCTAACAATTGCTAGACATAGTGGGAGGCATCCGTAGTTCTAGTTACTGGAGAGGCTGAAGCCAGAAGAACTTTTGAACCCAGAAATTCTATATGCACTATACACTTCATCTTCATCTTAAAAAATAAAATAAAAGCAATTAACAAAGGTTAATGAATGCTAATTCACTCTTTATTTTGATTTTCAAAATTTATATTAGTTTTAAAATGACTTTTAGAGCAAGTTCATACTACATCAAGTGTATTTCCCTTCTAAACCATGACATCTTCATGTTTTTTAATACTTCATATGGTTTGTTTGTCTGTTAGTTTTCAATATACAACACACTAAATCATAATTCCAGAAAATAGGTTTTTCATGAAGAAGACCGTGAGTGAATGAAATAATGATAGATATTATTGTATTCTTTATAGCAGTTTTCTGAAAGATAGCTTCTAATATAATCACCTTTAATTCTGCAACTTGAGATGTGGAGACAGGAAGATTACTTATGAGTTTTTAGCTAAACTATATATTTCTTTCTGTGGGTACAAAGTGAATTCATAGAAAGAATTTATTAATGAACAAATAATTCCTGCAAATATAAAATCACCTGCAACACTTTTCAAGCAAAAGTAAATACTAGTGCTGAAATTAGATGTATGGTAACACTAATTATAATTATTTTACAATATAAACACAAACTATAATTGATTATAATTAGAACAAAGTATAATGAAGTATAATTAGCCATTTACTTCTAACGCCTAAGAGTCTACAACTTCTAAAGCTAATTTGAATAACAAATACATTTTTCTGAGTACAGAATAATAAAAATAAAATATTGGTAAGGTAATGAAAGAAACAAAGTTCAATAGATATGAAATTAAAATGCTAAGGCACAGTTTAGTACTTCAATAATGAATAGAGTTTTCACAGTAAGGCATATATAAGCAAAGGATAAGTGCTGAAAATCATTTAAAAGGTAGTCTATGTTGTGCATTCAAATGCTTTTGCTATTCAAATGCATAATGAAAAGGAAGTAGAGGAGGAGAGGGAAATCATCAGACATGACATGAAGAGAAGAGGAGAAGAGAAGAGAAGAGAAGAGAAGAGAAGAGAAGAGAAGAGGGAGAAGAGGACACTAGACATGAGAATACACCTTAAGCCTTTTCCTCGTGTGGAAGTCATATGCATGGTTTGTCTTTACTCTTAGGCAGATGGAGGCTAAAATATCTGAGTAGTTCAATATTCAAAGGTAAATAATCCACAAAGCTTATGCCCCTTAATCATGCTAAATGCCTGTACAATCCTAAATAACAATTCCTTATGCCCCATGTTCCCAGACAACGACAGTAAGTTTTAGTGCAGTGCCACCATGTTTCAGTTTTTCAAGTTCTTTATTGTTGACAACTATGAAGGAGAGAAACGTCTCTAGGAAAATGCACACAGGGCCATGAGAACAGGAAAGAAAACACAGCAAGGGGAAGCTGCTTCAAATGGCTTAGCAAGATGACCCCTGCCAAGTAACTTTATCTCAGTTTTTGAAATCTAAAATGAATTGTTGGTTTTCATGAATCTGTGAGAATGAGGGAAAAGTAGTTTATTTGTAGTTGCTTGGCACCTGGGACTTTGACAGTTGCGTTTGTGGTGGGTGACTCAGATGTCTTAAAGTTCTATGAGGGAAGAACAGGAGATGTACATGTGAGAAATTACCAAAACCAAACATATAGCCATGAACTGTAAAGATGTCTCAGTAGTTATGTTGTACATTAAGCAGAAAAATTAAGGTTTATATACCAGCACTCATATAAGAACCAGGCAGTCCCTCATACTTATAAACCTAGCATTGACGTAGTTGGAGAGAGAAGAATTACTGAAAGTTCCTGGCTTTCACTATGCTCCATGAACAAAAAGAGACTTTGTTTCAAAGGAACAAGAAAAAAAGGAACCCCATACCTCCTTGGATCTCCCGCAAAAAAGCATACACCCATGCATACACATATATACACATAACATTAAACACACACATACACATCACACACAGATACACACATTCACATGTACATGAACACACATCAAAATAATTTTTAAAAGATATTATTAGCAGCCGGGCAGTTGTGGCGCACGCCTTTAATCCCAGCACTCGGGAGGCAGAGGCAGGCAGATCTCTTTGAGTTCGAGGCCAGCCTGGTCTACAAGAGCTAGTTCCAGGACAGGCTCCAAAACTACAGAGAAACCCTGTCTCAAAAAAACCAAAAAAAAAAAAAGATATTATTAGCAATGTCAATCAAACTTTGGTAATATCACTTAAACTAATAAATAGAATACATAGGATTTATGCTTATAACAAGAAACTAGATAGTGATTGTAGATGATTTCAAATATTGAGCTTTACTCACACGAAATGTAGTATGCATATACAATGTGTTTCCTGGTATAAGCATAAATCCTATGTAGTCTATTTATTATTTTAAGTGATTTTAAATCATCTACAATCACTATCTAAATGGCCAACTGTTTTAAAAAATAACTCCACATCCACTAATCTCCCTCCTGAAATGTATGACCCCTCAATTAAAAAGTTCCAAAACAGAGTGAAATATTTGTTACAAGTGGTTAACCAGAACTAATATGTATATGTTCGTACATTCCATACACTCAGTTAAGATTCACTATTGGTGATGTATATCCTATGGTTTGGAAAAACCATATGTAATGAAAATCCCTTCCTACACCTCACATATATCTTGAAGGACATTTCCCAAGTGTTCTTCGAGCAATTTTACTGTTCTAGATTTCAAGTTGATATATTTGATCCACTTGGAGTTAATATTTGTGCAGGGTAGTAGGAACAGTCTGACTTCATTCTTCTGTAATAGGGCATCCATTTCTCTGCTTGTGTGTCAGTACCATATGGTTTTATTAATTTCTCAATAATATATCTTGATACATGCAATGATAATCGCTACAGTATTTTACTTACTCAGGAAAGTTTGGCTATCCAGGATATAAGTTACTCAGAGCCTGTAAGTGGCCATTCCCTGGCCCTGGGGACCTCCAACCAAAAGTTTGCTCCCACAAAACACTCTTAGAGCCAGCCCTTCCAGAAGCAGGTGACCAAGCTCAACCCTATAGAATAAAAAGTCCAAGTTCAGAAACTGAAATCCTACCAATGCTAATCCTGGAAATCCCCACTGTATTAAGCTCCACACCCCAAGAAGCACTATAAAATCCCTGTCCTCTGCTCAGGTCTCCGCTGTGTCTTGCCGGAGGAGAGGCAGCCACCCTACTAGGGTTTTTTATCCCAATAAATCTCTTATGAGAGATTTGTTGTGTACTGTGACTATGGTACTTTTTTGTTCTCTACAGACAGAATACCTTTCCCTTCAGAACTGGAACACTTGCATTGCGGAAACTTTTCTTTCTAGATCAGAGCTGTAACACTTATATTTAGGGAATCTTTCCCTCTGGAGCAGAGCTATAATCCTTGCAATGGGGAAGCCTTTCTCCCCAGAGCTGTAACATTTTCACAGGATGCTTTCTGATTACATCATATGAGTTGTAGAGTTTTTTTTTTTAATTTCTATTAAGAATGTTGTAAGGAATTTCATTGGCATTACATTGAATCACTAACGTGTTTTTAGTTGAGTGGTCATTTAAATAATATTACTTCTAAGACTCAATGAGCCATTATGATGCTAGGGAAACTGTGTATGTCTGCGTGAAACACACCTATCAATACATGATATCACATTATACAACAAATCTCTCATAAGAGATTTATTGGGAGGGAAAACCCTAGTAGGGTGGCTGCCTCTGCCCAGGCAAGACACAGCAGACACATGAGAAGAGGACAGGGATTTTATAGGGCTTCTTGGGGTGTGGAGGTTAACAGAGTGGGAATTTTCTAAGCTTGGACTTTTTATTCTATAGTGCTGAACTTGATATCTAGAGGCCTAGCTTCCACAGCCTTCACTGCACTGGATCAGCTGAACACATGTTCTGAGTATTTTAGATTTTAAGAGCGGTTCATTCTGTGATTATTTATTGAGCTTCGTAGACTTTTAAGTATTATATGTTATCTATCATTACATATTGATCTAAGAACATATTAATCTATACTAAATCTTGCTATATTAAACTTAACAAAATAGTTTCTCTGTTTATTTTCATTTGTTAATTGTTTAAAATGTTAATACTTTAGAATTACAGGCTTTGTTAGCCATTCAATGACTAGAAATTTTTGGTTTAATTGTCATACAAACACACAGCTGATAAAATATTAGCAGTAAAATAAAAAAAAGGTTTTGTTACTGTTTTATTAGTCAATTTTGTTTGGATGTCTTTAAATGAGATACAGTTATATAAGAACTCAGTATAAATTGGTAAGGAGTAGAATATTTTTCAAATGTTTTAGTAAAAATGTATATATAATGTACATATATATAAATACATATACATTCATACATGAAGAGACATTCTATCACAAAGAGAAATAGAATTTTGGTCTGATGATGGTCATCCTTTTCAGCATTATGTGCCCCAATGTGTGTACAGAAGGTATGGCGGGTGCTTTAGTACATTGGAATATTTAGGAACTTCTTGTAACAAATTTTATATATGTTTCAGTTAAAATGTTATGAAATCATAACCCCTTTCCCTATCCTCCCTTTAATTTCTCCTATGTGCCCCTAATTTAAATTGATAGTCCCTTTCTATACATACATACACACTCTCACACATACAAATAAATACGAAGTGCTGAGTCTCCTTTTGTCATTTATGTGTATATGGTCACAGGACTGGCCACTTTCTATTAGATAGCCCATCAGAAAGTTTATCTTTGGAAGAGGTTAATCCTCCTTCTCTCAACAGTCATTAGTTGTGTTCAGGAATTTTGTAATTGGAAATACAATATTTTCAAGGAAGAGAAAAAAAGTTTAAACCTACAATGATATCAAATCTCAGTTGCATGTACCAGTAGACGCTATGAATCAAGGACTCAGACGCTGGGTATTTTTACAAAAGCATTAATTGTGACAGGGATCTCAGTGGGAATCTATTCCTTACTACTTTTGCCATAATAAATTAAATTATTCCATGTCAGCCATGAAAAGTTATGTTTTTCTTTTACAAAAATGTTCATAGAAAAATGTGACCAGTTGGCAAATTAAAAAAAAAAAAGATGCAAATCAAATTCTAACAGATTCCTTGAATTTGACCTTTTCTTCCCTCACTCCTCCACTACCTACAACTGTTAAAACATACACAATATTTGTCATAAAATTTGACAAGACCACATATTTATTAGAAATGTAATTTTCCCCACCTCCTAAAGAGACCACTTATTTTGATCTGTAAATCAATAAAGTTCTACTTTTTACTGCTAGTCAACTTCTTCTAAGAATATTTAATTCCCAAAACAAATGTTTGACACTATATTTTAGATTTCCTTCATCAATTTTATTTCTATGTACAGTTTCTGTGAAAATTAGAATTATAAACCACTGCCTCTGAGTCCATGAGGTAATGTAGTGTTGTGCTATGAAGGGTTCTATTGTCCTTTACTTTAAAAGTTCTGCCCTAGATATGTTGACACAGCTCAGTGTGTAACAGCATTTGCGCTGGAACCTGGACAACTGAGTTTAATACCTGGAACCCATATAAAAGTGAGTGGATCTGGGCAGTGGTGGTGCACACTTTTAAACCCAGCACTCCAGAGGCAGAAGGAGGCAGATCTCTGTGAGTTTGAGGCCAGCCTGGGCTAAAAGAGCTAGTCCCAGGACAGGTTTCAGAGCTACAGAGAAACCCTGTCTACAAAAGTAAAAATGTGAGTGGAAAGACAAATCTTCCACAGTGTTGTCTCTGACCTCCATATATTATACAAGGACTTCTCTCTCCTTGACACAAACATACTCATAAAGAAATAATCATGTTGCTTGATGGTGGTGCTGTACACTTTTAATTCCAGCTCTTGGAAGATGGAGGTAGGTGGATTTCTATGAATGATAGGCCAGTCTGAAATACAGAACTAGTTCTAGAACAGCCAGAACTATACCAAAAAACTATTTCTCATAAACAAACTAACAAAAAACAAAGAAAGAATCATGCACACCAAAAGGTACATTGTTTATGAGTACAAACTCCAATTGCCCAATCAAAAATAAAATGGATTTTGGATACTTTATTTATTTAAAAAAATCTGATGAGCGTATATTTCATTCTACCTAAATGACTAGTAATGTAAAGATACATAAAGCAAAGAATTGTACCCTAAAAGAATCACAGTAGGAAAGAGAAAGAGTGAGAAGAATCAAAACTCATGTGATAGCAATTGATGTGATTTTGAATGTATCAGGTACAAGTTCAACAAAAAACATAGGAAATTAGTTAAACAGGAAATGTAAAGATAAAATAAAACATAAGGAAAAAATACAACACACAGTGTCTCCATTATGTTTTCTATTACTGTTATAAAATACCTTCATAAAAGTAAGTGAGGGAGGGAAGGATAAGTTCTCCTTCATACTTTGAGGTTATAATCCACATTGCTTTTGTAGTCGAGACAGAGACACAGAGAATAAGAAACATTCTTTTTAATTTGAGTTCATGTTTCTTGGTTGTGGTGGTGTGAAACCAAGTAATTATACTGTCTACTGTTGTGAAGGGTCTTTTCACCTCAGATATATCAACATTACATACCTGACAGGTAGGTAGGCCAGAGGCTAAATAATTTCTCACCTCTATACCTGGACTCTTATCTGCTAGCTGATTCCAGATTATGTTAAGCCTACACTTAACCTAGTGGTCTGTGCTTATAATAATTCAGAGCTATGAGCACATTGGTTCTACTGAGAGATGATATATAAGAGGATCAAGACTCACTGAAGAAGTTATTTTCCAGTAGTCCTTCATTTCTCAGAACAAACATCCTTTTCCAGAAGCTCTAGCCTTTTAAACTATGTTTGCTTTATATTGTCCTCCTGTATCACCTTAATCACAACAGAATGACTCCTTTAGTTATTTTGGGACTATAGAAAATATGAATACAAGGGTACATAATCCCAGCATGTCAATAGACTATGGTAAAAGTTCAAATATCTTTCTTAAGTGTCTTAACAGAATATAGAATGGAATATGGCAGAGAGATAGAAGAAGGTGAGTTCAGGAAAAAAAAGAATATATAGAAACACTTTTCTTGTAAGAAGAAAGATTTTATAGAAAAGCTTTTTAAGATGACAGAGGACAATAATCTAAAGTTTTGACTAACCATAATCAAAATTGCTTTCTGAAAAAAATCACTACTCATTGAGAAGACTTACAATGGAGAAAGGAAGAAGGAAAATTAGGAAATGAAATTTACACAGTATTAAGAATCTAAATATCAAAGTAAAGAAACAAAAGTGAATCAGACAAAAACAAAACATTGAGTTGTTATGTTGACATCCCAGGTTCCATGATAGAATGTCTGCTGTCCACCATTGTCATTCTGGAAACCACTGAACCTATGAAGCGTAGAGGATGATAATCATTTGAAATAATGAAGTAATTGATGACATCTATTAAGATTTTACTTTCTTGAAACTCATAACGGGTTTAAATTATTTTTGATTTACTTTTATCATTTATTTGTGTGTCACATGTTGTGTGAGGGTTGTGGAGACCAAAAGAAAGGATAGGATCCCCTCGACGATGGAGACCTAGATGTTTGTGAGCTGCCTAATGTCGGTGCAGGATCCAAACTCTGGTCCTCCTAATAGAGCAGTTGGTGTTCCTAATCATCTCTATTTACAGTTATCTGTTTTTAATCTCTCCAATTGTAACATAGTTTTGTAGTTCATCTTTAAAAATCTCAGGCAATGAAAGGAAAAATAACATACACAACTGATTTTAGTCAGAGAAAAATTTTGCAAAGTATCTGCCAAATATTAAATTGGCTTGTGTATGCCTCTCATACATTTTTGTAAGCAGTTTTTCAATGATCAAATAAAAAATTTTCACACTGCCTTCCCTCGTATTAGAGGAAAAGCTTCATTTAAAAAATATCACGCAGTCAAAGCAATGATAATATTTATTTTATTCATTAATCTGCAATTTGGTCAGATATTGGCGAGGGAAGCAGCTCTTGGTTCCACCTGGCAAAGGTTACCATGGCTCAAAGCTGCAATTATCTGGAGCCTTGCTGACTCTCAATTCAGGCCACAATGAGTCCTTGGCAGAAATTGATGGCTCAAACAATTGCCTTTCCTCGTGTGTTCTTGGACTCATATTAGCAGAAGGGCTTGGTTCTCAGTTTAGTTCTCAGGGTCAGCAATCACAAAGACAAGACCAGAAACAAACTGAGGAAGAAAGAGTAAGAGAGAGAAAGGTAAAAACAAGCAAGCAAGCAAACAACAACAACAATAGAAAACAACCTGCTGTGTTTGTGGCCTGGCTTCATAAATTATCATAGCTGTACTGTTCTTCAGTTAGAATGTATCATTATAACTCTGTTCCCCAAGTCCAATCTCCAGTTTTATTCCCAGTTCTGTAGTCAAATACATGTGGCAGCCTTTCTTGGCCTCCTCCCATGTTCAGTCTCCTGTGGAAACCAAAGATCTTTCACTTTTAACCTCCCTCTCCCAATTTGTTGCTTTGTCCCAGCACCAACTCCAGCCAGCACTCCCTGCTAACACAAGGCCACTGACTGACTGGTTATCAACACCTCTCCTTCTGCCCCTTTAGATTCAGTCTCTCCCAGTCTTATACCCAGCTCTGAGATAGAAAGCCTTTTAGAGTCCTTCTTTCCTTTTTGACAGAACCCCAAGGGATCACAAAGTCTTATACCCAGCTCTGAGATAGAAAGCCTTTTAGAGTCCTTCTTTCCTTTTTGACAGAACCCCAAGGGATCACAAAGGTCTCTTTCTCCAACCATCTTTCTCCCAACTAATTCTATTATCCAAGCCTCCAATATCAGCAATATAACAAAGAAACACACCAGCTGAGTAAGTCAACAAAACAGGTACACACAAAAACAAATTATCACCAGACAGCAAACTGGCACCATACTCTCCTAAAATCAAGGGAGGAAGCAGAAACCAAGCAAGGAATCTTTCACCCAACAGAGACAAAACCAGGTACCATAACCCATAACCCAGACCTATAATCATCCCTCTCCCAGATGCCTATAGTCAACTTAAAAACACAATCAATAACAGCCAGGACAATATGTATCCACTGGAGCCCAGCAACCTTACCACAGCAGGAACTGAACTGAATATTCCAACTCAGCTAAAGCTTGAGAAATGAACATAAAACAGCTTGTAGGATGATGCTAGAGGCCGTTAAATAGGAAACAAATAATTTTCTTAAAGAAATCCAAGAGAACTCAAGCAAACTGTGGAAGAAAATAAATCAATCTCTTTACGTCAAAAAGTAGAATTGATGGAAGAGGAATTGATGAAGAAAACTTGAAATGAGAGAATTCTTGAAATGCAAATGTTGGGAATTTCAGCAGCAACTATAGACATGAGCTTTACCAAAAGAAAAGAAGGGAAGGAAGAAAGAAATTCTGGAATTGAAGATATTATTTTTAAAATTGCATACATAGGTCAAAAAATATTAAATTGAAAAAAATGTTCTGACACAAAAACTCTAGGATATCTGGGACATTGTGAAAGAACAAAACTAAGAATAATAGTATTATAAGGAGAAAAGTCCCAACTCAAAGACTCAGAAATATCATCAGCAAAATCATAAAAGAAAATTTTCCTAACATAAAGAAGGAGATTTATATAGGTTACAAGAAGCATATAGAACACCAAATACATTGGATCAGAAAAGAATGTCCCCTTAACACATCATAATCAAAACATTCAATAAATTGGACAAAGAAAGAATATTTAAAGTGCAAGGGGAAAAGGCTAAGTAGCATATAAAGGTATACCTATTAGAATTAAGCATGACAGCTTACTGGAGACTCTAAAAGCCAAAAGATCATAGACAGACATGTTACATAGTCTGAGAAGCCACAGATGTCAACCTATACTACTATAGACAGGGAAAAATTCAATCACCACAGATTGTGAAAATAAGATGTTCCATGAGAAAATCGAATTCACTAAATATTTATCTATATATCCGGCATTACAGAAGGTGGCAAAAGATGAACTCCAAGCTAAGGAGGTTAAATACAACCATATATATAAAGGGAATGAATAA
>JAQHUG010000203.1:2710405-2727080 GCA_028555095.1 Dicrostonyx torquatus
TTTTTTCAAGGTCTGTAAAGAATTTTGTTATAATTTTGATTGAGATTTAATGAAATACATAGATTGTTTTTTGTAAAATAGCTATTATTACTATGTTAATTCTACTGATCCATGAGCATGGGATATCTTTCTATCCTTTGTTATCTTTTCCAATTTCTCACTTTCTGCAAAGCAAAGGACACTATCAATAGGGAAAACCACAGCCCACAAAAAGATCTTCCCCTTTCCCACATTTGACAGAGTGATAATTTCCAGAATTTATTAGGGACTCAAGAAACTAGGCATCAAAAAAATAGTTCAATTAAAAATGCTGTAAAGATCTAAACAGAAGAGTATCAAAAGACTTATAAACACTTTTAAAAAGTCAACATTCTTAGAAATCAGGGGTATACAAATTGAAACAACTCTGAGACTCCATATTAACACCTGTCAGAATGGCTAATATCAAAACCACAAATGATAGATAATGCTGAATAGGATGTGCAGTAAGAACATGCCTCCACTGCTGATGGGAATGTAAACTTGTACAGCCACTTTGGAAATTAATATGGCAGTTTCTCAGAAAACTGATCTAACTCTACCTCTCTTGGGCACATACCCTAAGAATGGTCAATCATATCACAAAGACACTTGCTCAACTATGCTCATAACAACTTTTTTTCATAATATCCAGAGCCTGGAAACATCCTAGATACTTCTGAACTGAAGAATGGATAAAGAAAATGTAGAACACTTACACAACAGAATATTACTCAGGTATTAAAAACAATGACATCAGAGAATTTGAAGGAAAATGGACGGAACTAGAAAAAAATCATCCCCAATGAGGTAACCCAAACCAATAAGACAAACATGGTATGTACTCACTCATAAGTGGATATTAGTTGTAAAGTAAATGATAACGTTGCTGCAATCCACAGACTCAGATGGGCCCAAGAGAGGACACATTGATCTCCCTGGGAAGGTAAAATAGAAGAGACCTCATGGGTGTGATGGAACCATGTAGGGTTGAGAACATGAGTGATCATCTTCCAGGTAGACAGAGGGTCAGAGTGCTGAAAAAGATGATTGGAAGGAGAGGTGTTTCTGAGTCAGATAAAAATCTGGGCAAAAGAAACTCCAAGTACTCTACAAGGATATTTCCACTTAAAACTTCTAGCAATACCACATAAATAACCTTGGACCAGGCAAGAGTTAAAGTAGACGTCATTGGACACCACCCCCACCAAACAACCTTTGACCTGCTGTATGTCCTGCTTATGGGGTCTGATAGAGTAAAGGTGGTGTAGAAATTGTGGCCAAGCAATGATTGCTCCAGTCTGATGACCATGCTACAAGAGTGATCCCACCCCTGACATTCCCTGGAGTACCAGGATCCAGGGGCTGGATGGCCCAGAGTCCTAGAATAGAACCAAACATGTTTGGAAAAAAATGTCAATGTAGTAATTCCTAATGATATTCTGCTTTGCTCACAATTTGATAGCTACCAAAATTGCCATCAAAGAACCTTCAATAACTGTCCAATAACTGTTAGAAACTGATACAGATGCCCATAACCAAACACTAGGCAGAGCTCAGGGAATCTGGCTGTAGAGAGGGAGCAAGAATTGTAGTAGTCAGAGGCTTCACAAGATAACTCACAGAAATAACTAACGTTGGTTCATAGATGCTCTCTCTTAGAATCTGAACCAGCAACTAAGGAGCCTGCATGGGACGACCTGGTCCCTCTGCATATATGTGATCCTTGTGTGGCTTGGTCTACTAATGGAGTTGCTAACAATGGTAGCAGGACTGTCTCAAATAAAACTATTCCTCATACTGGGATGCATTGCCCAGACTTAATACAAGGGGGTGGTGCTAAGTCCTTCTAGAACTTGATATGCCATGATTTGTAAATACCCATTGGGTGCCCACCCCTTTCTTAACAGAAACAGAGGTAGGATGGAAGGGAGATGGAAGCAGGTATGGGAAATTGGAGGAGAGGATAAACGGGAAATGTGATCAGAATGTAAAATAAATAAGTTTATAAAATAATAAAATAAATGTGACCTTTACATCTTTACATGTTACTGCAAGGATCATTTAGAGGCTAGCCTCCTAATTCTGGTGAGTGCACACACCTTCCTTCATTAGCGCTGTGAATTCTATTTCTCTATCTGCTGTTTTAAATCATGATTTATGAAATTATTTTATGTACCTGTGTAATGTGGGGTTTCTCCTTTTGCATTTTTATTTTTATTAGTTTAGAAAGAACAGGGCATTTTTTTAAAAACTTTGTTATATTTGTTTTTCCCCTCTGCTACTTTTCTCCGTCACACACTTTCCTTCTGTGCATTCACACTGGCAATATTCTTTCCAGTGTCAAGTCACACCTGACGTCCCCATTTTTCTCAGCACTTGATTGTTTACCTTTTGTGGTCTATGTAGTTTTGTAGTTTATACTCATTGTTATAATTCCTTATCTACATTGATACAGGTATTAAAATTTAGAATCCCCATATGAAACAGTATATGTAACTTTTGTCTTTTATAGATTGGGTTACCTCATATAATATTTTCCAGGTCCATGTATTTCTCTGCAAGCTCCGTAGTTTCATTCATAAAAGCTCAGTAAAATTCTAATGTAAACAAGTTCACATTTTCATTATCAATTTTTGTGCTTTTTGAAATTTTAGTATAATTCTGTAACTTTCCACTTCCTTTCCCCTCCTAAAATTTCCCATATACCCTTGATATTTTCTTTTAAATCCATGTCTTTCTCTTTCATAATTGTTGAACACACACACACACACACACACACACACATACACACACCTTACTATTTAAATACCACCTTTTCATATGAATTATAATTATAATATATTCAGTCTGTTTTTAGGGAATTATTTTTTGGACAATTAGACTAGATTCTATTTTTTCAAAATTACAGCAATAATCACACACACTAAATTTCTCTGCAACATATGCACACTATATATGTATGTATGTATGTATGTATGCATGTATCACTCTATACATACATATGTGCTTTGAACACTGTGTTGCTTAATAAAGTATGGTTTATATATAATTAATAAATGTTTTCCATGTAATGTAGCTATATTGAATTGTTGAAAATAGCAGTTTATATAAAGTTTTGTTACACAATCATTAGTATATGAATTTGGTTTTAAGAATCTAAGCAAAAATTTTGGAAAGTTGGTGTCATTTTATAATCTCAGCTCTAGGGCTGTGAAACTGGAGGATCCATGGTATTTCTTGGGCATCTGAGACTACTTGATGAGTTGCTCATGAGTAGGAATTCCATTTCAAACAAAAATTATTGGTACAAACCTTAGGAAAGACAAGGGAAGTGCTCACCTCATCCCCACAAGCACATGTACATGCATAAATGCAGACCCCCTACACAATCGCAAATCCGCATGCACACAATATATACATTGATGCAAAGTGTATCTCTATTGTTAAACAGTGTTGATAATATTAATTAATGAAAACACCATTATTTCTTATGTTCTGTTCTTGCATTTAAAATAGCACACAAAAAGACATGGAAAATAATAATACAAATTATTCAAGAATATTATGAACCTGGATACATGCACACTGAAAGATATTTCAATGCTTATCTTAAATTACTGCATTACAACTAATTATTAGTTTTTAACTATTTCCTTTTTATCTGGGTGATACAGCATAATTTTTCATGAAGTTGCAAAATGTAGAGGAGTTAACAAGAAAAAAATTCTGAGAAAATCATTGAATACAGGTTCTTCTATCATACTTTATGAGCATATTTGTAGAGATAAAAATTAGTTGGGATACACAATTGCAGAAATTACAATTAACATATTCCAAGGCACTCTCTTCCAATACATCCTGTTTCTCAGTCACTGTACAACAAAATAATACTCATATACGGTGTCACATGGCGATAATCCTAGGACTGTGTAGTCTGAAACAAATTTCAGATTGCCTGGGCTGAGTAGCAGAAATTCTCATAAACTACAGACAAAAGTATAATTATTAAGTTCAAAGCAGCCTAAGAAAGCCAGGTCCCCTCATAGAGCTGCACGTCATAATCCTCAGGTCTTGGCAAATATGTTGCTGATAAGTCAAAATCACCTGTCCAAATATGAATTTTAAAAACGGTTTTGACGTGCAGTGGTGGCACACGCCTTTAATCCCAGCACTTGGGAGGCAGAGGCAGGTGGATCTCTGTGAGTTCGAGACCAGCCTGGTCTACAAGAGCTAGTTCCAGGACAGGCTCCAAAGCCACAGGGTAACCCTGTCTCGAAAAATAAAAAATAAAGGTTTTGAGTTGGTGAAATTTCTAGATTATCAAGATGAGCTCCATTGAGTTCTAAGTTCCCTTTTGTCAGACATGTAGGTGAATCAGTGTAGTGTCATAATGAGTTGAGTAGTACATGAGCCAGAAGCTGGAGTGATACAGGGATGGCCTCATCTAAGAACAGTCAGTGATCTCCATCAGTTCAGGAAACAGGAAAATTTTTTTCCTAGATTATCTAGAAGATACTCATACTGCCAGACCCCTTGATGATTATTTTGTACTTCTAATGTCCAAAACTCAGAGAAAAAAATAGACATGCCTTATATTCATGATATTTGTCTCACATTATAACAGTAGAAATGAAAAACTAATATACAAATGTAAAAATCCATTTCAAAGGGGAATGTGCAGAAATGAAAAACAAAAACTTCACCAGTGTGTGTGATATTTCCCCTCTCCTTTTAAAAAACATGAAAAAATGATAATAAAAATTACCTGTATTCACAATGTTTAACATCCTATTGCTATGAAAAGTAATGCTCTTGGTGCATTTTACTTTTTCCTCCAAATATCCTCTCAATGCAGATAATTCTAATGGGTCAATCTAATTAATGCTTTTACAGTTCAGAAATACTAAAGTTTAGACACAATTTCATGACTACCATTTCAGACAATATAGCATCATTAAATTGGTGCCATTTAATATCAAGAACATAAAAGTGAAAAATTGTTCAACATAGAACTTTGAAAGTAAAGTGCATGAACTAAAACAGGAAATGGAATCTGGAAATCATGAAATGTGCATTCTTCTTTATCTTTGTACCCACAAATAAGTGTAACAAAATGAATAATTTACTAGATCACATATACAAAATCTAAAATCTTATGTTAAAATTTATGATTTTTAAAGTAAAAATTCATCTTTTTTGAAGACTTTATATTAGACTTTCAATAGTCAAATAATTTTCATCCTAATAAAATTAAAAACATTGAAATTTTTGAAAAATAAAATCTATTTTAATTAAAAAATACATAAAAATAAGGTGAATAAGAAATCTTTCTCAAGAGATAGACAGACAGACAGACAGACAGACAGATAGATAGATAGATAGATAGATAGATAGACAGACTTTGCAAAACAGGGTTTCTCTGTTACTTTGGAACCTGTCCTGTAGCTAGCTCCAAATTATATTTTTATTGGAAATTTTCTCATTTAATGTATCCTGATCAGAATTTCCCCTCACTCAACTCTTCCAAGATCCTTCTCACCTACCTATTCATCAAATTTTATACCTTATTTTTCTCTTTAGGATACAAGCAGGCAGATAAAATTTTTAAAAGGAAAAAATAACATAAAAGCAAGGAAAAATCAAGAATCACACACACACACACAGGAAGTGAAAACAGTAAAATCACAAAATTAGAAACAATCAGTAAAGTAAGACCAATAAGATAAAAAAGCCCAAACAAAGAAATGTGAAAAAAACCTCCAACAATGGCAGTGAATTTTTCTTGTGCTGCCCATCTACTGCTGGGCATTAGGTAAGCCTTTGACTATGTTTGTAAACCCTGGGAAATTTCATTAACATTGACATTCCATTGACATTGTTTGCATGTATATGTGTGCATGATTATATATACTTATATACATACATATATAATATATACTATATATATTATATTCGTAAGTAGCTGCCAATTAGAGGTAGATTTGTGGACATGGATGACAGCTTGTGTGCATTTTTCCCCTGTCACTGCTGGGACACCACTCTGCTGCATAGATCCCTATTTTTAAATAATTTTTAAATTATTTTGATGACAAAAAAGGATAAGGCAATTTGACAATTATACTTTTCCTTCATCTTCTTCCCATTAAAACTAAACTAATGCCATATTTGCATGATTAAATCAAAGACTATGTATTTAATGTTTTGTAATGCATTTAAGACTTGGATCATTGTTTAAACAGCTAGGTCTGAGAAACAACTGGTCATTTACTTTCATTATGGAAAATTGTCTGAGTCCTTTCAAAGCCAAATAAATCTACCTCCCAACTGGCCTCTGTGAGGTGCAAGCATGGCCTGTGATTATTCTCAACACTCCTGTCCTTCAAACAATAGCTGCGTCGTTTGATTACTGTTATAATGCTTCTGTTTTACGCAGTCATAAGAATTTCTTAATCATGAGGTGGAGTAAGCAAAGTTATATTTCAAAGAAAAGCCAAAGGCAAGATTAATAGTAAATTATCTTTTCATAGAAAAAATAATTCAATCTCATATTTTACAAAGGAAATTCAAATCTAAATACTTACTACATACAACATTGACAAATTAAGATAATGTTCAAAAGGAACTTGTACCTGAATATTATTACCTATTAAAAGTAAAAAATTAATCTGTCACTGAGAAATTTAACATAACAGCTTTTCATGGAATGTTTTTCACCAAAATTAAACCATTTAGTCACATTATATTTTCCACCTTTGTATAAAGATTTTGCTATTGCTCAGGCATATGAATGAGATCACTCAATACAAGAATTTTTAAAACAGGCCTCAAGCCAATCTATTTGACTCTGTACCTTTATTCCAATAGTGGACTTCTCTATATTTCTTGTCATTGGAATTTCTTTGATGACTAGGACAGAACTGAAGGATTCTTGGTTTCATTTTCTGTTTTATTTCTTTGGACTTCTTTGTAAATTTGAAATGTTAATTTCTTATGGTTTATTTGTTTATTGAGAATTTTATACACTGTTTTATCATATTCTTTCCTCTCATCAAACTCCTCCTGTATCTTTCACCTGCTACCCACCAAACTTCATGTTTTTCTCTCTTCATCAAAAACCCACCACCATCTCAAGGCATGCACACACACACACACACACACACACACACACACACACAGACTCACACAAACATAATTTTTATGGCCAAATTAATCCTGACCTTGAAGTCTGACCTAGAGTATGGTCAATATACTCAGTGTAATTCCACTAAAGATAGCAGATTTCTGTTTTCAAGCAGTTAGAAATGTCAAATACATTCCTAGGTAGGAATAGACTATTTTACCCACCTCACCTTTATAAAGCTAAGAGGTGTCTCACCTGAAAGTATATACGTCTTGTGCATGCTGCCTTTCTCTGTGAATACATATGTGCATTAGACCTGTTATAAATGGAAAATGATGTTCCCTTGAAATCATGTGCCATCTTTGACTCTTATAATCTCATCCCTTCATTTCTATTCAGGTCCATGAGCCTGAAGTGCAGCCATTAGAGAGTCACCCCATTAGGTCTGAGTTGTCTAAATCTCTCATTCTCTCTATTGTCTCTGTTCAGTTATTGGTCCCTATGTATATTACCATCTACTACCGGAAGAAATTTCTCCAATAAGGGCTGAGTGATACATTGATCTATGGGTATGGAAGTTTGTTTTGTGTGCTTGTTTGTTTGTTTGTTTGTTTTTGTTATGAACATTTAGTTAAATAAACATAGGCATTTCTCATAAGGCTCCTGACAAATCCAGACTCCTGTTCTTGGCCTCATTAACAGTATCTGACATGGACTTTACTTCATGGAGAAAACCTTGAGTTCAATAAAAATGGGCTGGTTAGACCCATACTGTTTGTGCCATTATGGACTAGGGTCATATCTTGCAAGCAGATTGCTATTGTAGCTTGGTGAGATTGACGACTATTATAGTCTTCTTCACTGTATAAAAATGTTCTACAGTATTAGTACTAAGAACATACAGTTATAGAAAATCTCCACAGATGTGACCTTTACAAATTTTCAAAAATTGAAACAACATTTCTTCAAGGTATGACTGTTTCCTTCCTATTGAAATTCATTCCCATTCCCTGCTGACAATCATGTCTGTGATTAGACACCATAGGCAAAAAGACTCTTCTCATTCCAAGCTCTTGTTGATAACGTTGGCAAAGATATGGTCTTCTCTCTGTAATAAATTTGGGTAGATTATTTCAAGACACTCTACTCTATTGCCATCATAAAAGAAGGAATGCATTTCTCACTCTGAACAGGCACAAGTTGTGAAAAGAAAACTGAAAGAGCAGTAGCCACACTAGGCCAATCAGTTTTTTTCCTATAATTGATATAGCCCTAACTAACTCAAAAGAAAGACCGTGTAGAATAAAATAATCCAGCATCTCTAAAACATCTTCATTTGAGCCTGTGTGATCTCACTCACCTACCCTGAGAGACAGAGTACTCTTCTCTGAGGGAAGGTATGTGCCTAGAGTTTGCAGGCTTGTTTTACAAATGAAATAACTTATGCAAAAGATATTCAAAATATGTACACAAATAAAGCAATAAAGTTGATAATTGTACCACGGTGATTGAAGTGAGAATCTTCAAAATTGAGAAAAGTCCTTTACTGTTTAGGTAAAATGTAGATGAAAATAGATATTCCATTATTTTATCAATTATAGGTAACACCATGCTTGTTGTTTATACAGAAAAAGATCAGAAATTTAATGGAGTGATTCTTTCATTATTTAACACAGTCAGGCAGTATTTCTATTTAATTGATAGATTTAAAAAAGTAGTCTCCAGTTTTAGCTAGTCACTATGTCATTGAGAATCCCTGTTTTATATCTGCACTGTCCCTGTGGGGTTTAGGTATCATTCATGCAAGTACAGGAAGGTGTATTGAACTGTCCCCTAAGGAACAGTTCATAAAGGGAAGTTTTAAAAAGCAGACATTATAAGTGAAAACAATAAGCATTGGGGAAATGTGGAGATAGGAACAGTATTAATAGACATCAAGCCTGCCTCCAGTATTATAAAATTCAGCTTACATTCAGTTCAGATACCAAGGCAATCTACACTCAATATCTGCCCATAAGAATTCTCTGCATGGCATGGGCACTGTATTGGTGTCAGCGTATAATCCCTTCCCCATCACAACAGTCTCCTTCCCACATTCCTTTTAACATTCACCCTGCAGAACACATATGAATAATTTATGAATTTATCATCACTAAGGCTGCCTCTGCACATAAGTCACATTAAATTTCTCTCAAACACAAACACCAAGGTACCAAAGAGGGAGCATTATTTCCAAAGATCACACCCGAACTCCAGGAGCATTCTCCTCCTCCTTCTTCAGCACTGCTTGACAATTTCTCTAAGCACAAGTCAACGTTTCTAAAGAAGTCTCAAGTTTGAAATTTTTTCAAGGGAAATATATGTTGGTTCCTGAAACAAAGGAAATCAGGCCAGATGGAGTAAATGTCACAAGTAAATATGCACTGGTTATAAAAATTTTAAGGCTGTGTTGCTAAAATTGAGATAATGGCCCATAGAAGAAATGAGTGTAACCATGCATTATTTAGTTTGACATTTAGTTTTTTGTAAAGTGATTTGATGTTGCAGAGCCTAAAACTGTTGTGTAATGTATTTGATATTTATGTAGCAATTTATATTTGTTAAAATCTTCTAGGACATTTATTGCTTTATGATTCATACTCCCAAGTTTGAAGTGCACAACACACTTCTTACATATTAAGGGAGAACTTTGGAAATGGATCTTTTTTCAGGCATAATATGTTGACAAATAACAAATTGTTGAAAGATTAAATACCCAATATGTCCTATAACTTGTCAAAGTTCAATACAAATTAGCCCGTCTAAAAGCAAGACTTCCACTTATAGATATGTGTATTTTATGCTTGCATTATATCCAAGAGCCCTTATTTATAGTCAACTTCAACTACACTGAATTTGTAAGCACCTCTGACTATAACTATGAGGTGTTTTCATACAACATTGACTTGGGGGAAAAGCCTCACCCTGAGGGTGGGTGACCCTCTTTCGTTTTCTGGGAGGTCTAATGATGAAGTGGTAGAGAGAAGAAAACAAACAGAGATCTAGCATTTCCCCTCCTCTGCTTCATGACCTGCCTATCTTTTCTGTTATACCCTGATATATTAATGCTTCTGAAAACTAAGCCATGTTAAATGCCTAGATTTCTCTATGAGGTACTGTAGTCATAGCAATGAATATTGATTAATACATGTTCAAATAAGCATATATGTTTCCACAACTTATATTTACAAAATTTATAAATTAGGACTTTAAAAAACTCAGAAACTTCAATATTCAATATATTAAAATTTTTAGATTTATTTGTACTGGTTAAAATAGCATCGGTGACTGTTGATAATCAGGTACCTAAGTTTCAATAATATGTTTTAATTTTGCCAATTCATTTCACAGCTGTTCATCTGAAATGTTTAATACTTGATCAGTGTAGTGCCCAAACAAGAGTATTGTGATATGTGAATGAGTTTCATACTCTATCTTTCTCTTTGGGCTCTATAACAAAAATATCAAGAGAATCTCATTTTTTAAGAAATCAGACAAATTATCCAAGAGCATCCTGAATGTGGCACTTGTTTACAATGCCAATAGAACAAGAATATTTCACTGTTTGATAAATTTTAAATAAGACAGCAAATTAATTTGAATGCTTTATTTTGTGGCTTAGTTATACTAACTTAAAGTTTTAAGTTAATATTTAAAACTTTCTACTAATTAATATTCTTTCAGGTTAAATAAGTAGATATTAAATTCCCAAATTGTAAAAGTTTGTGATTTTTACTTTGTTTCATTCAAATAATACTTCATAAATAATAATTGTGGAAACAAATGTAGGGCTGTTCAACTGGCAGGCTGGTCATTCGCCTCTTCTGACTGGAGTGGCCTGCACCTGTACTCTAACTGGTGTAAAAAGAAATCATTTTTAAGGAAACCGTCAACAGTGATGTTGACTGCAATTTTCTATTCCAATCTGTTGTTTAATTTTTTTCTTATACAGTAAGGATAGTATTTTGTGTCTCACAGAATAATCATTTGAGAATAAATTAAACAAATAAAGCAAATACCTTCAACAATGATTAGCTTACTTGCATAGTATCTTTCAATCAATAATGATGCTTCCAACATTGAAATTTCTGTCACTGATAATTAGGTGACCTCTGAACTCTAACTTATAATTACTGCAAAAGGGCACTGAAAGTTGTCACATACACAACGTTTACCTCTCTGCAAAATGTTGGATGCTTTGTTTATATAATATACTCATTTCCAGAAACTGTGCATTTAAATTTTCTGCCACATTGTCTACATGTCCATCTATGAATACTGTAACAGGAAGCGAAGGTCTCTTTTGGGTTTTTAGAATATTGCAGAATCCAGATGGTTTAGCATGTAACCATTTTAAAAAGTATCCATAAATTAAATTTTAGTCTTTCTCCCTTTTACACAGAGAAGCAGTTTCCTTTGCAATGGACAAAATTGGACTTAATAGTCTGTATCCTTGAATATAATATGAAGAGGTAGTTATGTGTTATTTTTGAGACTGGATCACTAAAATGTTAATAATAATTGTTTCTTGCTCTTCCTCTTAGACTCCTTCAATTGCAGAGGTCAGAGAAGTCTTCATGTGCCTCAGAAACTGAATGGCGAGTACCCATAGAAAAGAACTCAAGTCTCCTTCTTGTAGTCATCTGGATGCAGTATTTGAGAGACTCTGAAGTAGAATCATCTGGATAATTATCTGGAATTTCTAGCTAATTGATAGCTATCTCTGTTTATTATTGTTTGCCAGGAAGTGTTATGGTAATGAATTTTGAAGAATAGATATTTAATCAATGCAATACTGCCCCAGAAAGTGAAAATGGATAATGCCACCAAAGACTTTAGATAATTATTAAAGTACTGGAGTGGATCTTACCAAAGATAGAAGAAAAGAAATGTGCGTGATCTCAGTGCAGATTTGAACTATGATATAAGGGTTTCATTTTTCTTTCAGGAAAATAATGTACCTTTTATGTCATGATGTTATACATGTGTCAAATAGCCCTTCTAGTGGAGTATTTGGTAAGCAAATAAAAAAGACACCTATCCGATGTATTTTCTTTTTTCCTTATTTTTTATTCTCTCATACAATACATCCTGACCACAGCTTTCCCTCACTCCCTCCATTCTTTCTTTTCCACCTCTCCTCTCCCCCAGATATATTTCATCTCTGTTTCCTTTCATAAAGGAGCAGGACTTCCAGAGAAATCAACTCAATATGGCATGGTAAGATGCAGTAAGGCTAGGTAGGCGTAAACCCTCATATCAAGGCAGGAACAAGGCATCCTAGAAAGAGGAAAAAGGTGCCAAGAGCAAAAAAGAGTCAGCAACACCCTATTGCCACTGTAAGGAGTACCACAAGAACACCAAGTTATACAACCATAACATATATGCAGACAATCTAGCACAGATCCGGACAGGTTATGTGATTGCCACTTCATGCTCTGTGATTCTCTATGAATCCCACTTACTCAATTCTGTCGAACCATGTTCTTCTGATATCCTCAACCCATCTTGCTCCTACAATCCTTCCTCTGTCTCTTCCACATGGTTCCCAGGACTCTGACTAATATTTATTTTTGGGTCTCTGCATCTGCTTTCATCAGCTGCCAGAGGATACCTCTCTGATGATTAATTGGACCAGAAACCAATCTATTGGTATAATAGAATATCAAGAGGTCATTTTTATCAAATTCCCCCCACCCAGTCACATTTGATGCCTCTAGGTCTAGACTCAACATGACTCTAGAAATTGTAATTGGAAACAAAATTTGCCTGTAAAGTGTGCATATATTTCCTGAAAACTAACAAATTGAGAATCACACCAAAGAGAGAAAGCTGCTGGGTCACTGTAGGAAGCATCTAGCACCAAGCTCAACCAGCTCAGTGGACTAAAGGAAACATTTCACACTCCAGTTTACCTATCCTCCAGCCACACCTTTTCTGAGCTAGGTTCTGACATTGAAACTTAGAGTTCCAGTATCATTCCTGGAAAAGGTAGAACAGTTCTCTGTACAACTCACTAACCTCACTTAACATTTTTATACTAGTCTGTGATAGTTTCTAGAAGACAAAAATCATAGAATAAAATAGCTGTTTAATAATAGTAATTAAAATTAGTTTTATTAATAGTACAATGCTATTTTATAATAAGGAGAGAAGTTTAACAGTCTGTTCTCTGCATATTTTACATTTCTTTGACTAATTCATCCTTCAATTGAAACACCCACTTAATCCTATATCTTATTCAAGGCATACTGTAGGCACTGATGGGAATTAATATATATATGTATATATATATATATATGTATATATATACATATATGTGTGTGTATGTATACATAGTAATATAGATGAAATGCTTGCTAATTGGTATGTTTTAGTTCTTTAGTTCTTCAGTAAAACACATTGTCTTCTTTGATCTGATATAATGCCACTCATTTGGAAAATAAAGCAATTCCATTAAAATCTAAAGAAGTGAATTGATCAGAGATATAAGCATTGAATTACTTTGTCTTCTGAGGAAAATGAGAGAAGATGAAGAGCATCATACTTTGGGGAAAAAATCATCTTCCTAAAAAAAAAAAGCCTAGTGTTTTGAAGATAACATATCCTTTTGGAATGCCCTATTTCAAACTTGGGTTCTCAGACATTGCAAATATCTAGTCTCTTCCTTCGAATGCTGAGAATGGAATTATTTTAAATTAAAGTTCCCATTAGCCTGTTCAGTGTTCTAACATCAATTTTCATATGATAATGTACTTTCATTGTATCTATTTTTCTTTCTTTTCTTTAAAGAAAACAAAAACGTACAGGTTTTATCTTCTGGCTCATGTTTTAATATGCATATAACTGCTATATCTACAGTAGTGTAAAGGGAAACTTATCTTTTTGAGTTGGGGAGAAAAATTAAAGAGTCATAGATCAGGCTGCAGAGTAAGAGAGAGCTATCCATACAGATCTTCTACCTATTATGCTTTAAGTATGTATATGCACATGTGAGAGTTAGGGGTACGTACTGTAGATGTGCAGTTTCGTGTTGCCACATTCAAGCCCATAAGGCACAGTAACTTTCTAACATTTTGGAGGCTCTAAAATCCCGGATCACAGCAGTAGCAGAATCTGTGTCCAGTGGTCATCTTTCTTCCTATTTACAGGTGGTGTTCTTTTTCTTTCCCTATATTGAATGAAATGGGTTAAGGCAGCTCCTGTACAAGAGCTTCTCTTGGGACGGCTCTTAGTGTTTAGTCAATTACAATGACCTTATCTCCTAACATTACCTTGGCATTAAGATTTAACTATGACATACATTCATATTTAACTATATAAAATGATTTTCATATTGATGTAAATATAAAATAATAAAATAATTGTGTAATAGATAACATTATAAAAATCCTTCTAGATGCACCTCCTCCTTTATCCCACACCTTTGGCTCCCTGCTTAGCTCATTCCATGCTGACCCTCAGCAGAAGCTGGGATTTTCAGAAAACAATTATATTCTCCAGTTCAAGAATCTTTATTTAAGCAGAAACTACACTTCTCAAAGCAAGTGATTTTGGAAAATTCCTCCATCTGAAAACTTGACGGACCAAATAGCATTAACAGATATGGAGTTTTGAAGTGGCCCATTTTGCTCATAAATTATTAATCAGTTCATATAAATCATCCCAGTTTGACATCTTGGTTTCTGAATATGTGAACTTCAGAGAATTAAAAACACTCAAAGCTAAGATTTAGACTTAGGATATCAATTTTTTTGTGTGTTATGGAATATTTTATTCCTATACATTTGTTACTCTGGGGGAAAATTCCATGCAATTTTATTTTTGTAGTTATAAAATTTACACTTTTTACTTGAACTTTAATTTTCTACAGAAAAATTTTATGTACTTGGTTTATGTTTTTCCTAAAGAAAGTATTGATTATATAAGATATATTTATGCAATTAAGAATATATGTATGTTTGTATATAACTGATATACATATATGTAGATAGAGTTATATATGTACATATGTGTGTGTAGATGTATAACAACAATTAATGTAAAAGTGGACTGTGTATTTGAAAGACAGAAAATAAAGTATATGGAAATGTTTGGAGGCAGAAAAGGTAAGGGGAAATATTTAATTATAGTATAATATCAAGAGGAGAGAAATCTAAAAATATAGAAAAAACTCAATATAAAAATTGTTAAAATAATTTTTCAGTCTTATAAATTTATGTTGTTTTGAAATAAGGATTATTAGTAGCATTTAATTATTTAGACAATGGTTACAATATATATCAAATTCAATTAATATTAATAAATTCCTTATCTGGTCACTATTCAAATCCAGTGTAGGCTGATAATAGTCATTCAAGTTAATAGTGTTTCAAAATGCAATGAACTCTGGCTTCTTTTTCTACAGTTCTTGGCTTTTAACTTTTACATCCTAGCCACAATTTCACCTCCCTTCTCTCCTCCCAATCCCTCCTCCCCATACCTTCTCTTTTCCTACCACCCAATCTACTTCTCTTCCCATTTGGTTTAGGAAAGGGTAGGTAGCCCTTGAACAACAACTTAATATCGTATATCAAATTGCAATAAGAATAAGTACCTTCCCATATATTAAGGCTGGAAATGGTAACCCAGTAAGAAGAGTAAGGTCCCAAAGGCCAGTACAGCAGTCAAGACTGTACGCAGAATCTACACATTCGTTTCCCAGTTGCCCGGATCTGAGTCTGCCCAGACCTATAGTTTCACACAGAAACTATATTAATTACAACACTATTTGGCCCATTAGTTCAGGTTTCTTGATTAATTTTTACATCTTAAATTAACCCATTTTTATTAATCTGTGTATCACCACAAGTATGTAAACTCCTGAAATATGTAGACTACTGGTAAGGTACAGGCATGTCTCTCTCCTTAGGCAGCTAAATGGTATCACCTTAACTCTACCTACTCTCTCAATATATCTCTTCCAGCCTGGTTATATCTTGCCCTGCCATTTGCCAAAGCAACTTTATTTATTAACCAATAATATATATATATATATATTATACATATATTATATATATATATACACACACATTGTTTGTTTGTTTTTGCCTGAATCTACATTTATTGCATGTCTATAATCATTTTCTGACCAGGAGCACCTATTTTCAATGCTAAGCAGTCATGGTTAGCACCAACTCTTCAACCCTCTTTGTTTGCCCTCCCCTGTCTAACATGGCATAGCTTTATTTAAGTGAGTCAAGCTTGCTACCCCAGATCTAGGGATGCAGCCAGTCTATGTAGCCATTAAATGATTTGTAACACACTACTCACAGACCCCATTTAAGTGCTCCATAACAGGTCCAGCACACATTTACTTTATCCCCAATACTCTGGAGGCAGAAGCAGGTAGATTTCTGTGAGTTCAAGCCAGCCTGGTCCAGAGAGCAAGTGCAGGGCAGACTTTGAAACTACAAAGAAACCCTGTCTCAAAAACAAAGGAGAAAAATAATGGCT
>JAQHUG010000203.1:2735215-2749858 GCA_028555095.1 Dicrostonyx torquatus
CACAAATAGCATAAAGTATCTTGGGGTAACACTAACCAAGGAAGTAAAAAAGCTATTCGACAAGAACTTTAAGTCTTTAAAGTTAACTCTTTTAATAGTGAAATGCTAAAAGAAAATTGCTGTGTGTGTGTGTGTGTGTGTGTGTGTGTGTGTGTGTGGAGAGAGAGAGAGAGAGAGAGAGGGAGGGAGAGAGAGAGTGTGACAGAGACAGAAACACACACACAGAGAGGCAGGGCATTGGAAGTAAAATAACTAAAAATTCCTCACTAATTTAAATATTTTACATTTTTGAGATAGAATCTCACCATGTTTCCCATAATATCATGGTATGTATGACATAGCCCAGGCTGGTTTTGTATGTACTTAGAGCAGTCTTTCTGCTTAAGTTTTTAATGTGCTGTGATTATTGGAGTGATATTCTGTTTGTGTTTTAACAAATAAGTTTGCCTGAAGATCAGAATGCAGAGCTAAGCCATTAAAGGGCAGAGGGTGGTGACAAAAACCTTTATTTCTAGGACTTGGGAGACACAAGCAGTGGGATCTCTCTTAGTTCAAGTCCACCATGGGCTACAAGAGATAAGAGAAACAGAGTCCACCCAAAATTGATCCCAGCATTTGGGATCCTACATCTTTAATCCCTGCACTAGGGAGGTGGAGAGAGGAGTGATATGGCTGGGTGGAGAGAAGAATTTAAGGCAGAAGGAGAAAGGAGCTCAATGTAGTCTGAAGTTTGATCGAAACACTTGCAATCTAAGGATGCAGTCGGAGGACATAGTGTGAGCATGCTGTCTGAGGACATATTTGTCCTTTTGGTCTGAGGATTCAATAGAGGTAAAAGGTCCCTCTAATGACTGGCTGCACTTCTCTGATCTCTCAGCTTTCACCCAAATAGGTGACTCCAGGTTTTCATTATTAAGAATAATTAAAATTCAAGCTACAGATTATACATTTGAGTCACCTTGGAATCTTTTTCTTACAGAACCCAAATATGTTGTCTAAGACATCAATACCATAAAATATATGGAGTTCTTTATTCTTGATTTACTCTGAATATCTTCAGGATATCAATAATTAACCATTATAGTAAAGAGCAAAGTTATTCCATAAGTTTTTTCCATTGAAGAATTAATTGTGCATTCACTCAGAACGTCTTTATTTCATGGAAATTACAATTTCCTCTCTAGACTTATTTTTAGCCCACATACAAGTGAAGCTACCCACCTGTTTAGTACTGAGAGGAAGACACCATAAATCCAAAAGCAAGGCCTAATAGAAAGCACTTGTCATTTGGAACTGGCATGCATCTGTGTAAATTCAGCACTCAACTCTCTCCACTAAGGCCATTCAAAGTCACTTGCTGTTCTCTTTCCTAAGGTTATGTGTGATGAGAAACAGATGCAGAGGTTTTGAACTTTTCTGGGCTGAAAGATGCCATGTGGCTAAACTATTCTGTGATTGATGAAATTTCATTTTGCTTTTGATAGCCTTCAATGATGATTCAAGTTTCTAAATTAATTAAAAAACCATCTTGGTGAATTACTGCTATGTTAGTTTGAACTGGTGTGAACTTTACAATATTTTATTTCTTTTTTATAGATTTTATTAAGCTATCCATATTTCTCTGCTCCCTTTCCTTCCTCTCCCCTTGCCTTCAACACTCTCCCATTGTCCCCATCTCCCAATTTACTCAGAAGATCTTGTTTTTTTTCTACTTCCCATGTAGATGAGATTCACATATGTCCCTCTTCGGGTCCTCATTGTTTTCTAGGTTCTCTGATATTGTGAATTTTAGGTTGGTTTTCTTTGATTTATATGTAAAAGCCACTTATGAGTGAGTAAATATGATATTTGTCTTTCTGGGTCTGGGTTACCTCTCTCAATTTGATGTTTTCTACTCTCAACAGAGGAATCTAAAATGGCTAAAAGACAATAAAGGAAATGCTCAACATTCTTAGCCATCAGAGAAATGCAAATCAAAACAACTCTGAGATTCCATCTTATACCTGTAAGAATGGCTAACTAAGATTAAAAACACTGATGATAACTTATACAGGAGAGTTTGTGAGATAAATATAACTAAAATGGAAACTCTAAAATTTGGGGCTATAAAATATCTCAATTAAAAGCACTTGCTGCTATTGCAGAGAATTTGGGTTCAATTTTTGTTATCCATGTAGCTGTTTATAACCATTCCCGGAACTACAGTTCCATGGTATCTGAAGCCCTCCTTAGTCTTCTTTGGCACTAAAAATGTACATGCTTCTCTGCACATAAATACACATCCAGAAATGCCTTATGGTTTAATTGCTCTGAATAGATTCCATGACCATAATAACTTTTATTAAGGAAAATATTTAATTGGGACTGACTTACAGTTCATAGGTTTAGTCCATTATCAACATTGTGGGAAACATGGTGTCATGCAGGAAGATATCTAAGAACTCTATATCTGAATCCAAAGGAAGCAGAAAGAAAGAATGACACTCAGCCTGGCCTGAGCTTCTGAAACCTCAGTGTCTGCCCTCTGTAACACACTTTCTCCAATCAGGCCACACTTAACTTCAACAAGGCCACACTCTCAATTATGCACTTCCTATGAATCTGTGGAAACTATTTTCATTCAAGCTACCATGATTACAAATAAAATAAAAAACAAAGAAACCACAAAAGTGTTAGTTCTTTTCCCATAGACTTTAGAGGATAGATAGACTCTGTACTTCTTGGTATTTGATTGTTCAGTGGCTCCAAATATATCAACCTTTTTATTAGATCAGATCAGCTTTTCTATGATGCACAGGGGTAAGATGGTCCTTTGAAATATCAGTAATAATTCAAATACCAATAAAATACAGTAATATAAATTTGATGAAGATTTAGTTATATTAGTTTTGATTTTTCTTTGTGTTAGTTCAAGTTTATCATTTGTTGAACGTCACAAAGAAAATAACATAAAAGTTTATGTTCTTACTTCTTTTCCCTACTGACCATTTTATCTCAGGTTTTAGTTTAGTTTATATTAGCATAATAAGTAAAGTAAGTCTCCTAGACATCCCTCTAGTATTTGTATTTCACATACACACACACACACACACAAATAGTTACATTTACAATAATCAATTAATCCTATGCAAACAGATTGATTTTAAACAACTCTTTGAACAATTTTTTTTATTAAAGATCCAGGCATGTTCACATAGGTCATGAGTAGAAATTAAAGAACTAGATACTGGATAGTTGAATATGGGAAAGAATGTACATCATTATATGGGGAAAAATACTTTTTGTAGACTCTATTGTGACTCACTATAATTTACAAGTTCACAGCAATCAGAAAATTATATTATGGAAGGAATGTATCCCTCTTTCTTTGAAGAATGCAAAGCTTTGATTTTCTTCTCTACATTAAGTCAATGAGTCCAATGCCTGCTATTCCCCACCTGCAAGATAGTATTACAATTGTGATTAAAAGTGATTTTGTTGGATCTCGGACAGAAGAGTTCCTACAAAAAAAGTAACCCGACATAGATACATGGCTTAGGACTCATTGTGTTAGTGAAGAATGTATTTACAATAAAGATTCTTGGCTCATTTTCAAACTCTTGAGCAAACTTGGGACTTTAGTTACCATGAACCTAAAACTCTAAAATCTTTGTGGTGGAAATTTGGTTATAAAGGTTGCATGGTAGCCAAATTCTCATGATTTTCCACATTGCTACCACTTTAATAAATATTGGTAATCTCCCAGGGAAGAGTGTTTTTGGTTTATTTCCAAAGTAAAGAATTCAGAGTTAAGTATCTGTGATCACATAACTTTATTAACCTAAGTTTGGAAACATGTATGATTCATTCATTCTCAAATATTGTTATTAAACTTTACTCTTGCAGGGAAATCTGCCTAGATCCAAAGTATCAAATATTTTTCAAAACATAATTGTTTTAATTTTTATGCAATATTTAATGTGGTTTTGACGGCTGAGCAAAAACGATTCAGGTGTTCAAGACCCAACCAATCCATAGAAAAGGAACAGAATCAAAATATCAGAAATTTTTTCCTATCAGTAACAGCAAATGTCAAAAGATCATAATATACAAATATTAAAGTAAAAAGCAGTATATAATATTAGTAATGTTATATCATAATTGAAATCCCCTAATGTTGAGGATAAAAATTAGCCTTTAAAAGTTATTGCTTGTTATATTCATTATAATTAATAGTTATTATCATTCATAATAATTATTACCCCACACAATAATAAATGAACTTGATTCAAATGTATAATGGGCCAACCTAACCATTAGACTTGAACATCAGTAATATTTTAGCGCTTCCTAAATAAGCTCAAATCTCTCTTTCCTAAATCATTTAATGTTGCTATGATACAGTGAAATAGCCATTCTTAGATGGAGTTTTTCCAACAAGACTATTAAAGTGAAAACATTTACTCTAATTTCTCAATTGAAGAGAAAGAACAATTTATCAATATCTTTTACTTCGTTTATTTGTTTTTCCACAGAATGATCTTTATCCTCATATTCTGAATTCTCCAATAATATTTTAAGGCTCTTCTCAGTCATGACTTATAGTAAAGTTAATCTTAGTTATCATCTACTGAAGGAAAACATACTATTCTTGAATTGTACACTACTAGACTTCTTACTTCTAGTATTTTTAATCATTTTAGCCAAAAACCAAGATAACTATGTGTTCAGTTGATTATTTAATGAATAGTGAAATTTTCATTGCATGTCATGGATGTAATGATAAGTACCTCAGCCTGATCAAGTTTCTGGGCTTCATAAACTTTGTTTGCAGTCCTTGTGGAAATTTCAGAAGATTAGTTGGCCTAATGCAAGCAGTGAAATAAGAAGCAACCTTTTAAAATATGAGTATGAGTAGATTCTATATAGAAATTATAGACATTATATTCAGATGTACTTACTAAAACTTTATTTTCTCCTCACTAGAGAATTGGCTACTACTGGACCACACATTGTAGAGATTTTTTTCAATTGCTATATCCACATACAAAATTATAATACAAACAGTGTCTTTAACAAAGAATTTTCATAGTTTTAATGAAGACTTCCAGGTCCAATTTTGAAGGAAGTCTGATTAGTGAGTCTGGGGAAATTTTCAAGTTACTTTACTTATTGTCACCAGTCTGGAACACCCAAGTATAGGTGTTCTGCCTCTTGGTCCAAAATGATTTATTAGTCATAAGGTATTTATATGTCAATATATATATATATATATTTCCAGTTGTAGAAGATGCCACAATTTGGGGTTATTTTAACCTTGTATGCTTATTGTGTTCTTTTGTTATTGAAAATATGAATAGACATAATTTTCAAAGCTCTGTAATTCAAAAGTTTCACCCAGGAAAAGTTTCAATCTTAAAAATATAGAAATATTATCATTACTTTGGTAATATGCATGTTTGTTTTTTGAAACATTTCATATCTAAGACCTAGTACATCCAATAAAGGAGACAAATTTGTGTTTTAGAAAGTATAATAAAATTATATATAAAGCTAATATATGTAGATTTGGTTAAACCCAAATATATTATTACCAGGCACTTGTATATCTAAAATGTCTCAGAATTCTCACACTAGGCAATCACTAATGCTCAGAGACAGAAACTGTCTTTAAAAGTCTGTGGTAAGGATGCTAACATCTTTTTTGATGTTTGGAAAAGAACAATATGCAGTTTCTATCCTTCGTCCTATGGACAGTTTGGTGTTCACGTTCAGCCAGACATAATCCATGTCTTCTAAAATATTAGGCATTAAGTAGGTAAGCTTACTCACTGAATCCTGACTCAACATTATCATTCTGTTCTTTGGGATAATTTGTAGAATCCATTAAAAGAGACTTTATAGCATCTATTCACAGATGTAGACGTTCTGGGTATGAATTCAACATAAAGATATGATCTGCATGTTCCAAGTTAAAGATATGGAACCTTATCAAGAACATGCCAATGTTTTCTCTCATTATAGAATCATCTGTGTTGAATCTAAAAAAAAAATTAAAAGAAGCTAAATTATTCATGAGTTAAATTTATGAGACCTGAATATGATAAATCCACTCAGTTCAGGTAATGAATGATTCAGAAAGTCAAATGTTAGTTATAGAATGGAAGATGGAAGGACTATGGAATAGGTGAAGATTTCTGTGTCCATCAGGGGCTGGAGAGATGGCTAAGATTTTAATAGTGTAAAATACTTTTCTTAAGCACCAAGATTCCATTTCCAAGCACCCATGTTGAATTACACAGAACAACTTGTAGTTCTAATTCTAGGGAATCTGATGCCTTCTTCCAGCCTCCACAGGTACTGACACACAAGTATAGATATGGAAAATAGAAAACTCATATATATAGGACATATATACTGTTTAAATGAATCATTTAAAAGGAAAACAAATGTAATATAATCACTAGTAAGTGAAATTATCTTACATGATTCAAATGACACAAGTTTAAACATTATGTGTATTGATTGATTATTCAATATTTCTAAAAGCTGGTGTTCTATGTAAAATATTAAAAATGTAAAAAGAAGTTAATCCTAAAAGTATGCCATATGTAATCAGACATTATCATCATTAGAAGCATTGTTCATATTCAAAGCATTTTCCTCTTTTTCTCAGTGAGTAAAATTATAGAACCTCATAATAGCTCAAGAATCAAAAATCATACAACTGTTTTTAAGAAAAATAGACCATTGTACTTCTCTAAACAGAAAATCTCCATATTATATCAGCTCATAAAGTAGAGATAATCCAGAATGTGAATTTTTCTCCTGTGAGTAATAAAACACATGCTTACATATAAGATGAAATCCTCATCCAATATTGTGCTTCCCTTATGCCATTTTCAATTCTCTGGGGTGAAAGTGTAGACACGGACAGAGTATTTCAAAGAAATTACACCACTGAAGATTAAAATGTATATTCAGTATTATGTTCTGAGGCTACAAAGCCAAGTATTTCGAGTATTCCTGTGTAGTATCATTAGATTACAGTTATTAACAGTAATATTTTTGGGCCTGACATACTCACTTTCCACATAAAAGCATCAGAGAAGAATGTCAGTACCACTGCTACAAATGCAATTTTTCACTGTGCTAGGGATGCTACTATAAATAAGGACTGTGTGTTTAATTTCAAATAGAACTTCTCAAGCTAACTGCTTTGAAACAACATATTGCCTTTCACAATGACTGAGCTATAATGGTTAGCATATGAAATTCCCATAGCAGAAATTTGTTTATTAGTAACTCAAAATCTTATGTTTGTTTCTATAGCCTTTGAGCAAAATTCCTTCTTGTTTTATTCTTCTCAAAAGTGAAGCATCTGAACACGGACTCCGGATGTTCTTTGTTGCTGAATGATTTTGTCTAATTTTTGTTTAATATGCACTATCTGAGTCACTAGTAAAAAGCTATTAATATGTCTTCTAAGATGGGTGGTGTTTTCCATTTGCTTTTAGCCTTTATCAAAGTAGACTGACCAAGATCTAATAAAGAGAATGCCTTAAGTTATGTGGTACACATATTTGTAAATAATATGGATCTTGGGGAGAAGCTTACATGGAACCCATATAAAACTTGACAAAGAAAACATGGTACTAATTGCATTATCAAGCTATACAAGCATTGCTTCTAACTGATCATTGGAGAAACACAAATCAAGTGACATTTATAAATTTACAAATTATAGAACATGATAAAATCAGGTGTGGAATGAAAATAGAGATTTTATCCCTACCAGATAGTGCTAGAAAACACTACACAAATTACTAGAACAGGAAAGTATTTATCAGTCTTATGCAGCTGTGCCCTTCTAAGGTATAAAAATGACTGTCCTGGCAAGACTTGCCCTCTTGAGCAAATGTGCCACAAACATTATAGGAGCAGTCATCAGTTTGTAAATGTATTAAGGGCCAATCCTACAAGATGGACCTCATTCTTTGAAATGTTAACATGTGGCTAGACAGTTAATAAGTCATTGGGGAAAATATGTTATTAGTAATTTTCCAGAAAGATGAGGCTTTAAACCAACATGTAATGAATTATTTTCATATACATAAAGTTCCTTCTAGCCTCTCATTGGAGAAGCTTCTTTTTGCAGAGATGGTGATGAGCATGGAAATCTATAACAGGTAAGCTTGTGGAGAATGAGAAACTATTGTGTTATCATTCTTAAATTGGATGAGTATGTTGGATTTTCTCCTCCCAAAGTTCAGACACTACTGCAATAGAGTATATGAAATGATGGGAAAAAGCCAGGAGCAGAGAACGGCTGTTTAAATAGTATTTTCCTGGTATGATAGGGTTCAAATATGTCATATGCATTAGTTGTGATAGCATGCTTGAGACCTGTGAAAGGTTAAGCCAGACAAATCACAACATGAAGTGGAACACTAAGTCACAGTACTGGCAAGAAACAATTGCTGCAGGACAATGGGTTTGTAATCTGTAAAGATTTGTCACTTATACTGGTTTAATAAAATGCTGATTGGAAAATAGCCAGGCAGGAAGTATAGGTGAGACAATCAGAACAGGAGAATTCTGGGAAGAGGAAAATCTCAGTTTGCAGTCAGTTATCTCCCAGATGCAGAGGAAGCAAGATGAGAATGCTTCATTGAAAAAAGGATATCAAACCATGTGGCTAACACAGACAAGAATTATGGGTTAATGTAAGTTATAAGAGTTAATAAAAAGCCAACCTAATAGGCCAACCAGTTTATAATTAATGTAGGCCTCTGTATGTTTCTTTGCGACTTGACAACTGAGGGACCAGGTGCAAAAATCTCTGTTAAAAAACAATTGATTATTGATGAGTGATAGGAGAGAAAGTGTTTACTGCAGTAAGAACTCCTGGGAGGCTACCAATGACCCAGGATATTGCCTTACATCCATGTAAATATTTATATCTACAAGGGGATATATTGTATTTAAAAGAATATAAATCTAGGAATAATAAACAATGGTAGGGAAATTGGGGTAGAATTAAAGATAAAAGAATGAAAAGTGGATTTCTTCAAAAAGCATTGCATACATATATGAATCCCTCAAACAGTAAGCACAACAGAAAAAACAAAATGGAAAATCAATTTTAAAGAGATAAATACAAACAAGAAGAAAATTTCCATTTGATATTACAGTGCATCTTCATTTTTCTTAGAAAGCTGTCACATACATCCATCAACACGACTTTCTAGCAACCATGTCAATATCTTTACTTCTCATTGATGTAGTAGTGAAAGTCACTTCTGGGAATTATCTAGTAATTTATATAGAAGACAAGGTTGTTCATCTTTATTGATACTGCTTCAGAAAATCAGATACAGAATAGCTTCAAGTTTAGATTGATTATCAGAAAGTCATGAGGTCAAAATCTACCTCTAAGTAATTTTCTATTTCCTCTCAGGAACACACTCACATCCCTCTGAACTCCTCTGCAAGTTGGGGTGATTATACATATGTGCTGGGTTTATTAGAATTCAGAAAGCTAATAAGTGAAATGCACTTAGTGTAGTAGCATAAATTATAGTAACTATTATGTTACCATAATCCCCACTTAATTTGTGGAATGGCTCCAATATAGGAGACAGGTTATATATTATGTGGCTGCTTTTCTCTGTCAATGGCCCATTGGGACTGACATATTTTCATTATTATCTTCTTAGGTATATTTGGAGAAGGCAAGTTTTCCTAATGACACAATTGAGCTCATGAAAATAGAGAATTACCGTCAAAAAGTTTGGTCAGATGATTATCAGATGATCATAGGCTACCAAACCCGAGTGATGAGAAGGTTCTTCTGAGTGATCAAAGTAACCAGAGTTTATCCTTTGTCTGACTTTATCAAAAAATTGCATGTATAGTGTTATGGTTCAAACTGTACCATGTCAGTGTATTAGCCCACAATTTAAATAGATAAAAATTATTTTAATAAACATTCCTTCACCCATCTTCCTTTTAAGAATAAAAAAATGTAGAGCAATGATGACAAGGACACCTCCTTGCATCTAAAAGCTAGTGAAGACAATAATACCCTAAACCTATAACATTGGAAATTAGAATTTTTCCATTACATGTATACTTATCAATCAAAATATTTTCCTGTGCCAGAGTTCTTGCTACTCTGACAACAGTTGCTTCTCTTCCTTGTATTCCAAAGCTCAGAACATGCACATTCAGACTTCAGAGCATTCCAAATTAATTCAAATAATCTGGTCTTTAGTAATAACACACAACCCCAAATCAGTAAACATGATTATTGTTGGGGACTGTGGACCTCCAGAAACTAAATTTTCTGTGACTCCGGGCCTGCTGGAGTAAACAACTTGCTTTCCTATGCTTGTAGCTCCTCTGAGCATGAGACCCTCCAAAGTTCCACATGACAGGGAATTGGTTTCTGGTGGGCTTGCAGCTGAGAGTGCGTGTTAGAAGACCCACTATAAGCTGAGCAGGAACACAATAAAGGAGCATTCTTGGATCATTCTTCTCTCTCTCTCTCTCTCTCTCTCTCTCTCTCTCTCTCTCTCTCTCTCTCTCTCTCTCTTTCTCTCTGTGTGTGTGTGTATGTGTATGTGTGTGTGTGTGTCCAACTCCAGCCCCTTGCCAAACTTGCAAACTGTACATAGCACATATAGCAGCCATTGTGCTACAGATTTTAACTCATTTTCAGAAAAGTTGCCCTTCTTTTTGACTTTGAAATCCATCCTCCTTGAAATTTCAAGGTGAGGATTCAGACAAGTACTCACATTAAGGCAATCTATTACTGGGGAGCTCATGCCATCATATGAGTAAGTTACTCTACCAAATCTACTCCCATTCTTATGTCACCCAAAAGAAGTAAACCTCGCAAAAGCAAAGTGCTGATGAGATTCAAAGGCCAAATATGTGTTAAAGTGTGTGAAAGGATCCTACACAAAATGTGGTAGCTTAGGCTTTGAAACAGAGCCAAGCATTTAACAGACATTATCAAGAATCACGGGTGTCTCAAAATTTCCAAAATCTTTCTCATGACAGGTATTGATCTTTTAATTCCTGCCTTCTAAGGCTCTCAGAGATACTAGTTTTTCAGAAAGAAACATAAATTGCTACAGGAACGTCAAAAGAATATCATCAGAGGTGTTTAAGCAATGAAACCACTGCTTTAAAAGCAATTCCATCTCTTTAGTAGCACTGTGTGAAACTGCAACCATGATTCTCTGAAAAATCTTCATTAACATCTCACTGAGCTCTTACAAGTGTAACAATACAATGTACCTGCTCTGTACCTCAAAGATGGCAAGTTAACATGTAGAATCATAACTGAACACATCAAACTGAAATATGGAAATGTTAGAAAGCAGATGAACTGGAAAATGCATGTTTGTTTTTGCCTGCTTTTTAAATTTATTTTTAGCTGACTGTTATGAACAATTAGATGCAAAAAGGAGCATGAATGATATAGAGGTAGAAATATGCCTTAAGTGAGAGGTATCATAGAATAGAAGCTAGAAAATATTATATCTAGAATAGACAAGGAAATGCAAGCTTTTAAATGTATCGAGAAATAACAACTATGCTAAAAAGAAAATTCACAGATTTTCAATTTAAATGTGGAAGCCAGATAACTTGTAATGGGATACTGAGGATATGATGAAAAATGGAAATCTCATAGCAAAATATTATTAAAATGAAAATATTGATAGAAAAGGGATAGAAAGTTCAAATAGGAGTTAAATAATTTTTAAGGAAACAAGACATATATATTCAATAAATTACATAAAATTAATACATATTTTCTATTAATAAATATTATAAACATATATTAATATGAATATTAAGTGAATATATTATGTAAGTGTTATAAATAACTATGTTAACAAATAGCATATATTTATTATATAAAATGATATATCAATATATACTTCAGTATGTATTTCTAAATATTAAAAGCTATATAAAAATTGTGATCTTGCAACTCATGTATAAAATAAAATACAGGGGATAGCAGAACTCATAATATAAGAAAAACCATGGAGAAATACTGGAGGTTAACATTTAGCTGGAATGGGGGAAGGCAGGTTAACCAAAGTTAAGGATATATCAAAAAAGCATCATATAAACTCACTTATGTGTAAGCTAAATAAACATAGAATTTAATAAAAACAAAAAAAAAGGAGAGACCTTGAATGATGATACTCTGCTTGGGGAAACAATACCTCTCCCCAAAGACATTGGAATTTAAATGAATATCTTAGTGCCAGATACAGGATCCCTCACTTTGAGATACTAGCTAGAAAATCAATGGAAACTGAATGAGGTCAAAGCATATGACATACCTGGCACTAGAGAAATTCCCAGGAATCCACAAGGATGACCCCAGCTAAGAACCTAAGCAATAGAGGAGAGGGTATATGAACTGAACTTGCCCTATAGTCAGACTGACGAATATCTTAAATATCACTATAGAAATTTCATCCAGCAACTGATGGAGGCAGGGGCAGAGACCCGCATTGGAACACTGGACTGAGCTCCCAGAGTCCAATTGAACAGTGGGAGTAGTGAGAATATGAGCAAAGAGGTCAAGATAATGATGGAACCATCCATTAACACAACTCCAGCAAGACAAGGAAGGAACCAGCATAGGACCAAACTAGTCCCTCTGAATGTGGTGACAGTTGAATGGCTGGGGCAGACTATGGGGCAGTGGCACAAGGATTTATCCTTACTGCTTGTGCTGGCTTTTGGGGAACCTATTCTTTTTGCATGGCTACCTTGCCCAGCCTAGCTATAGTAGGGAAGGCCTTGGACATTCCCCAAAAGCAATGTGGCTTACCCTCTCTGAGGATTGGATGGGGGATAGGGTGGGGTGAAGGTAGATGGAATGGGAGGAGGGAAGGGAATGGAACTGGGATCGGTATGAAAACAAAAAATTTGTTTTATTTTTTTAAAAAGAAAAGATATTTTAAAAATATGCAGATAATACTTTTAGCACACCTATTCTATTTATCATACATTTTTTCTTTCTGTACATGAAAGGAGACACACACACACACAGAGAGAGAGAGAGAGAGAGAGAGAGAGAGAGAGAGAGAGAGAGAGAAAGAAAGAAAAGAGAGAGAGGATGATCAATCACACAAAAGGTATAAAATAAATTGTATAGTCCTTTTTAGTTAAAACTGCCCTCTCATTCTGTAAATAAGCATATGTCAGGTGTATCAGAAATCCATCAGTCCAATGAGCATTGAAGATACCAAGTTTTTCCACTCTTCCTTTCCTCCTCACTCTCATTAGATCCCACTATTTAGTTTTTGCTTGTGCTTCAATTTTGTTACTATTATTAGGAATGTGCAATACTGAAAAATTAAAAGCTAAATTTATACTTTTTTCTCTATCTCATATTCTTCCATCTTTATGAAGTTATGTAAGTTGCTGTGCCTGTTTTATAATTTCACCAAGGCAAAAGTCCTCCATTCACTTGGTAACACTTTGGCAACACAGTGATTTCCATAATACAGAGCTCCTGTGGAATCCAATGTTACATAACTTCATATTAATGGATTAAATGTGGTGTTAAAATATTCTGTGCTCAATTAAGTAAAGGACTTCACATAAGAGTGCAAAACAGTAGCCTAGAGTTCACTAAAATTGCAAATATATTATGTTTACATTTTATATGTACAAAATAGTCTAAGAGAACCTGAGTTGAAGCCACTGATAAAAAATAAAGTATAATCTTAAAATTATGCACAAACTGTTGCAATTAAAACCATTTTGAGTATTTGACTTTTCAAATGTTTGTTAATAACTTAGTCAATGAACTTATCAATAAATGAAGAATATAAAGTGTTAACATTATGTAAAATTAACAAATTGTTTCCTTTACAGTACTTGGCATGTGTTAAGCTTTAATCACTAACTTCATAATTAAGTCCATATTAAACTGTTTGTTGAATTAATTTAACCTTAAAACATATATTCAACACAGAGAAACTGCAGATTCAGATGAAATTTTGTATAAAGGTATTACACAGAAAATTCCTATCAGTTTAATATATTATTTCTGATCATTTTTATAGGAAGGTAAACCTTTAAGCTTATACCAGTAGTTCATGATAAAGCTTGCTGCATCAAAACTTTCCAACACTGCTATATAATTAAATACTGTCAATTTAGATAGAAAGAAAAAAGGATTACTAATGAAGTCCATGAGGTGGGTGGAGGAAACACTAGTAAATATGGAGTTGGCAGTACATATTATACCATGGGTGATATTCCCGAGAAGAACCTAACAGAAAAAAAGGAAGTTGAAAAATAAAGAGCAGAATGTGAAATATGTTTGGAAACATGGACATGTACTATCTCACAAAGGCTATGGTGAGGATCTTGCTTTTGACCGGCCAATCCTATAAATGAAATTTTGTGAATGACATTCACTTGGCCATGTTTCTTGTTAACTCTCCATTTGAAGTTCCTAGAAATATGGTGAATTATCATTCTGGGGATTATAGTACTGTTCTGGCAAAAAGATAACCCCAATCTCACATTTTTTGAGATCTTTCTTTTGCTAATGGAGACAGCAGATTAAAAAAGATTTAAAGTATGAGACATGTTCTATGCATCAACTTTCTTTCT
>JAQHUG010000203.1:2785871-2800707 GCA_028555095.1 Dicrostonyx torquatus
GGGCCAATGTCCCAGCCCTGCCGCAGGCCAATTCCCGCAGGGAACCGGGTCCCGCCAAAGGTGAGCTTTGCCCCTACTGAGTAACTTCTGAGGTCACTCTGCAAATGTGTTTTGTGGTATTCCTTGCCTTGAGTTGAATGCTGAAATGGAAGGGCAAATGCACATATCTCTGGAATCTACCACTCTTTTCACCTACTATCTGAATCAGCCAAGTACCTTTTACCTTCTCAGGGATATTATTTTATGTCCCTGGGATCTAGTATACCTTGAACTGCCATTGTGATTATTATTGAATAATGTCTTATGTTTCCTTATACTTGAAAATAAATTGTTTCATTCTGTTAGACATTAGAGGCATTGAACTGTTCACTATTAAACATATTTGTTTTAGTACCATTTCTAGAACTTCCTAGAAAAGATCATATTAGCTTAAAATACATAAAACCTAGCTCACAGTTTGCCCTGCCCTTTAAACTCTTATGGATCTTTGGATATATATGTATATATGGTAGCCAATATAGAATAACATCAATGATATTTCTGCAGTTTTCAGAATAGAGTTTCATATCATTAATCTTCATTCATAATACTAAGTTACAGCAAAATAAAATTCCAATTTCTCATATTACACATTGTCTATGAGACAATGTTTCTTTATTCTACAAATTCTGTGGCTGTCTTAAAAGTTTGATCTTTTACATAACATACCCATAATCAGAGAGAATTGGAGGCAGGAAAGGGACATATCTTTCCAACAAGGAATGGTTCAAGGCAGCCTTATATCTATTATGTGCCATGAGTCAGACTTTAACCAAACCTCACTTCTGTGCTCAGAGAAAATAGAGCCCCTTGTCCTGTAACCTGAATTCCCCATGATCTTTATCCCCGCTTTAGTCACTTAGCATAGATCACATATTAACTAAGCACACTCTTCTGTGTATGTAGCACAATTTCTAGTTGCTACTACTAATAAAAACCCATAGACAGCTATCAGGGAATGAAAACTGAAAGATCAGAGAAGCAGAGCACCCAGCCAGTAACTAGTTCTTACCTCTACAAAATCCTCAGAACCAAAGGCCAACAATATCTTGTCTCTAGGATTCCTCAGACCGAATGCATTGAGCTCCTTTCTCCTCCTGCCTTATATTCCTCTCTCTGTCCAACCATATACTTTCCTGTCTCTACCTCCCTAGTGCCGGGATTAAAGGCATATGACTCCCAAGACTGGGATTAAATTAGGTGTGAACCATCACCGTGTGCTCTGATTCTCTTGAAGACTGGATCAGCCTCATGTAGCCCACAGCGGCCTGGAACTCAGAGAAATCCATCTGCCTCTGCCTTCTGAGTGCTGGGAGTAAAGATCCATGCAACCACTGCCTGGCTTCTATGGCTAACTAGTGGTAAGTTTTATTTGTTAGATCACAAACAAAATATCAATGCAGAATAGAAGTAGTTTCTTCACACCTCTGCTGTACAGTTCACTGAAAAGTTAAGCCTCTTGTGGAAAGATTCAGCTTTAGCATCATTCACTTGCCCTTGCTTCTCTTCCCCCACACCTAGCAGCACCACAACTTATATTTACTGCTATCCAAGAGGCAAGATCATATTCCAAATTAATAAAGCTCAGATGCTACCTTATCCAGAGGAAACGAAAAATCTTTCCTATTTCTCTTTGAAAGCCATTCCTCTCCTTCTGTGGTTCTCAAGACTCTATCCTCTTTTGTTTCCTTAATCAAATCTGCCTTATCTGTTCATTCTGTAAAATGTAAATTCACCAAAGGAATTAAATTCTATTTGTTTTTGCTTTCTATGAAGCTTATTACGCTTTTTCCACGGTAAATATTCAGCAGTTTTTTCGTACGTACTAAATTATATCCTTGTTTAGGTTACTCATTAGGTCTATATTAGCATAAAAGTTTTCAGATTTAAAATAAGTTTAATCAAATATAGGATATATGTAAAATTTGTATATCTTCTATGTTGTGGCATTTGCTTTCCTGCCATGTCTATGTATATTTTCTTCAGAGTTAATGCTGGTATTTTCTGATATATGATATATATGCTACCATATAAGTAGTCTGGGGAATTTCTCTTATCTACATTGGTATGTTAATTGGCTTTGTCATCTAGTAGGCCTTGTTTAGGATACCATATTTTTGAAATTTCATGGGTACAGCTTCCCTGACATAGCTTATCTAGCAGCATGCTTCCTGGTCCCTAGCATTTTTGATTTTCTCATCTTCTCTTCCTTAGGATTACCTAAGCTTTAGGTGTAGGGATTATATTACAGATGTACCAATTTGAGCTCAAAACCCTACATCATGGAATCTCTGCATTTTTACTCACTATGGATGTCAATGATAACTACCATCTGCTGCAAAAAGAAGTGTCTTTGAGGAGGAGTGAGAGGGACACTAGTAACTGTCAGTATACTGATAATCATTTAACAATTTAATAATTAGAAATTACATTAATTTCAGAAAATGGAAGTAGTAGACTCTTCTACAGATTCTGTGACCCTATGATCCTTACACACATGTTTATGAGCAACACTAAAAGGGTTCAGTAAGTTGGACACATATGTGTGTGTGCTTGTATTCTTAAATGTGCATTAATAGTGATTACAGAAGAGATCATAAATCTGAGAAAGGGGCACTTTATAAGTTGTAGGAGAAGACTGAGGCATGAAAATATTATAAAAGTGTTTGTGTGTGAAAGTCTCAAATGTTTTGTAAAAATTAAATTTAAAAAGTAGCTTGAAATCTCAGCATTTTACTAACTCATTTTGAACTTCTTTTTCATTAATTCTACCGCCAGGAAAAACACTAAATTGTCCACACACAATACCATTTTTTCTTAACTAAAGTTATGCTGGGTATCAGGGATTTAAAGGCCGGCATTCATTTCAGAAATGCCTCCTCAGTCTGCTCTACACCCACTGTTTGACTGGTTCAACTGCAATAGATCTTCCTAATGGTTCCATCTTTAACTTCTTCGACAAGAGCGAAGTATTTCTTGCAAGTAGAAAAACACTTCATGACCATTAAATTAGATTTTGTTGAATAACCTAAAGAGAAAACACCCTAGGAAATATCCTTGGACCATTGATTCAAAGGTGATTAATTTTTAAGGAACTGGACTCTGGAAGAGAGGACAGGATGGCACCTATGTTAATGCTATTCCTCGACTTATTTTTTTTCCCTGTAGGCAATATCATACAAAATGAAGTCAAAATCATTTCTTAGCTAAAAGCACTTTACCATGTTGGATATTCTTTGTGTGTATGGGAGTTAATCTGCACATGTATACATGTTTAAGTACATGCATCAACAATGTTTCATGTGCATGTGGGTTTTTTTTTCTAATGTTCCCCAGCTTATTCTATAAGACAATGCCTCACATTGAATATGGAACTTATTGACTTGGCAGAAGAACTGATTCGGTGAGCAACAGGTATTGTCCCGCTTTTGTCCCACAGTTTTTAGGATTACAGGCCTTCTCTACTACATTTTATGTGGCTTTTGCGCATCTGAGTTCAGGACATTAAGATTCTATCAGTTAAGTCCCCTCCCTCCTCACACACATCATTAGTTCTTTTTCTTTAAGCAAAGTTACCAATTATTTGTGTTTGGTTTAAATTATTTGAAATGGTTCTAAAAGTGTTCAAATAAATGTATTGGCAATATTGTACAACCAGTGCGTGTATGTGTGTGTGTGTGTGTGTGTGTGTGTGTGTATACATATATATATATATATATATATATATATATATATATGCGCTTTTTCTTTTACTAATAAATTAGAATAAATGAAGTGTTTGTTTCCATTTTCCTAAAGGTCAAAGTTTCCAGAGTTGAGTATCAGCAGTTTACTTTATGGAAGATATGAAGTCTCCAGTTTTCATTCTAGTCAAAATAAACTCTTGCTGATGTCAAAATTGGCATATATTTGATATACTTTTTTCTTTTTGATTCCTTTATTTCTAAAATAGTTTCAAGTATATAGAAAAACTGAACAAGTAATAGATCATTATATACACCCTTCCTGATAGACATTAATTCTCAGGTTGTCAACATTTCTTCTGCAACTGATTACATAATAATGATAGATTCTTAAAATTAAAGTCTACAATTTGTTTCGCTCTTTGAAGTGAACAAGTCTGTGAGTCTTTACCAATATGCAAGACCACCATTACTGTATTATAGAGAATAGTGTCATCACACTAATCCATCTTTCATTTTCCAGCTATTAATCCCTCTGCCAAACTGTTACCCTTTTACTCTCATTAAAGGATTGACATTTCCACAATCTCAGCTTGTTAAGAGGTACAAATTACGCATCCTTTCAAATTAGCTTCTTTCACTTAGAAATATGCATTTAAATATCTACCATATTTTTGTCTCTCAGTCATTTTTGTGTGTGGATGTTTTTAAAGGGTTTGTAATATCCTACTCGGTGAATGTCATCTACTCACTTATAAAAATACATGGAACTTTAGCATTTCCTAATTAGTATCCATGTTGCCCATTTCAGCCTTCCATCTACTGCCACATAACATGATTAGTTGGAGCCCCATAGCACAGCCTAAATGTCTTCATATTTAGAGCAAGCCCCTACATGTAGGAACTGCTATCCTGTTAATGTCATTCCAATGAGCCTGATGATATTTGAGTTAACTCTTACAGTGTTTTGTAAAAAACTGGCTCCTAAAGGGAGTGGCACTGTTAAGTGTGGTCTTGTTGAAGTTGGGATGATCTTGTTGAAGGAAGTATGTCACTGTTGGGGCAGACTTTGAGGTCTCTTTTGCTTAAATTTTGCTCAGTGTCACTGTCCATTTCCTGTTGCATTCTGATCACCATGTAGTCAGCACCATTTCTGCCTGGACACTGCCATGCTGCTTGTCTTAATGACAATGCACTGAATCTCTGAACTGTAAACTCCCACCTCAATTAAATGTTTTCTTTTATAAGAGTTGTGGCCTTGGAGTCTCCTCACAGCAATAGAAACCCTAAGGGAATCTAATTGTTGATCTCTGAATTCTGTTAAATTAGTTTATGTGACCATTTATCTTAGAAGAAGAAAGTAAATTGAGTTCAGTAAAAATACTAGTTTTTGTTATCCTGTAACCCTTTGTCATGTATGAACAATTGCACAAATTACTTTTAAACAGAAATTTGACTACTTTTTAGGCAAAATGATATATTTTATGTATTTTAGGAGATCGTCTATAATTTAACTCTGTATGAATATTTCCTGAAGAGTATTTCTTAAAACTAGACTAAAAAAAGGTTTTCACAGAACCAGAAATTCCCATGCCTGTACATCAATACAACCAATGAAAAGAGAGAAAACAACAACAACAACAAAGAAAAAAAAACCCGAGTCCCTTTTGTCAAAGTGATGAGGTTTTAACTGGCTGTGCAGTTTGCTTTTTTTTCTGACGTCTTGTCCCCTCCTCTATTTCTATTTTAAGTATTTTCTTCATTTGTCCTTCTAGCATATATTGAACTACAAAACTGTAATTGCATGCATCTGAATTAATGAGTCACTACTGAAAGCTTAATTTTAGCAATTTATGTACTAAAATCTATAAAACACATTTATTTTGTAAGAAATGCTTGTTTTATTTTTCCCAAAAGTAGGACATGCGCTTCTTCACATCTCTTACCTTAATTCAGTTTAGGATATTTCTCAGTTTTGAGACTTTCCTCTCTCTTTCTGAATGCCTAGGAGGTCCAGAGAGTTACCCTTTTAATCAGGTAGGAAGAGGGAGGAAAGACCTTCCCACACTTCTCTGACTCTTCACTGGGAGGCAAGCCAAATCATTCTTGAGGAAGTTACCCTTGACTTCCTGTTGTTCATAATCAACTTGTTTAAGAGTAACATCTTTAGTGATTTGCAATTATTATCAATTTTGAAGTGATTACCAATCCCCAGAGAGATACTAACTCTAATGTAGTGCTGATATTCTCCATCTTAGACTCTCTGCTTTATTAATATTTGATAGCAAGGTGAAATCTGAGAAAAGAATCCACTCTTCCATGCTCAGCTGACATTATTCAGCATTGGCAAAACTGTGGGCCATTGTTCAAATTAAAAAAGAGATTGCAATATGAGAGGGAAGACGGGGCTAGGATTGACGGCAAAGTTATAAGTAACTGAATTCAGTTCAGTATTAAAATATTTTCAGAGAAAGTAGAAGAAAACAGTTCAAGCAATGGCTGAGAAATAGCTCACAGCAAAGCCAGAACACTTACCATGTGTGGAAAACATTAAAGAGGATATGTCCAACATTTGTGGAGCTTTTAAAGTTTTAATTTCAAATTAGGAAAAAATACTTCTTCCCTAAATAGTTAATAGGCCAGACTGATTTATTTTTTGGAACAAAAATACTTTCTGTGAGCTTGGCTTACTTACCTTTCCTTCCCACATTTCTTCTTCAGATTCTTTTTGTCTGTTTTGCCAAAGCAAATACACAGTGTTGGATGGGCATTCTACTCTTAGAGAACTTCCATTCATAAAACAAATAGGTTAGTTGGTTTGTGTAATAAAAGTTAAATGAGATAGAGTAACTAATACACTTTTCAGTTTGGATAATGTAGACATAGATTAAATTATATGAAATAGAAAAATAGAGAACTATAATGCATTTCTTATTTGTTTACTCATCTCAAAACACTAGTTAGATAGAAAAATGATGCAGTGGTTAAAAACATTTGCTCTTCTTCCAGAAGTCCAGGATTTGTTTCTCAGAAACAATGCTAGATGGGTCCAGTTACAAATAATCCAGTGGTCTTTTATGGCCTCCGTGGAGACATACACACAGGAAGCATACACAGAAACACATACATATACAGAAAAATAATACAAAAGATAAAATATAAAAGGTAAAATTTTCTTGTAAATTTGACAATCAATAATCATAAACTGTGGGTCTAAAGTGACACCTTGAGATCTTTTTTTAGGATGCTAAGGACAGTTGTTACTCTTTGTGAATGAAAGCATAGGTTACTTAACTTTGTGCATTGGTCCTACCTGGGAGCTTGCTGGAGATACTGTTCAAAGCCTCCTTCAGATTTACAAATCAGAGTCACAGTATGACACATTTATACAAAATTAGAATACATATTAAAGGCAAATGAGAGAAAAATCTAACCACATCCTGATGGAAACTATAAACTCTAAAGCCTAATTTTAACTATAAAATATGAATCAGTGATATGTAGCAAGTTATAAAAAAATAAACATGTATTAGGAAACTAGGGAACAGCTACAGACTAGTTCCTGCCATGTCATACATGGGTAATAGATTCCTTCCACTCATTGCTTTGTATTTATTCCACTTGTATTCTGTGCTTTCTTGTACATGAACATGAGCACATGATTACATTTTTTTTCAAAATTGTATTTAGGGATTTTGGGAATATTACTTTTATACCTGTTATTTATTCTTTACTACTGCTACTTTCGGAGATTTATTTTTCTATTTCTTAACTTTTTTCATGGTTGACTATTCAAAATAACAATATTTACGAATTCACTGGTATGTGTGTCAGTGTTCATACATAATAACTATACTGCAATACATGTTATAAATTTTATGTCATATGTATCATTAAATAATTGTTTGTAGCTGTTTAAAATGAATAACTGACACTAACTTCCTTTATAATAAATCAATCAATTTGATTTTTTTTACTTCTTAAAATAAGGAAACATTGAACCTATTTACCATCATATGATTTTATATTTAGTAGTCTTAATTAAGGAAAAATAGTATTTTAAATACAATCTGAGGGGAAATAGTTTAACTTAACCATGTTCAAACCTTATTAACATCCAGTATGAAGTTTCGTTAAAACCAAACATCTATCAGAAACATGAGCTTGTCCCCTCCAGATATCCTCCCATGCTCCTGTGCATTCCCACCACTCATTCTTTCTAGTGTCTTCAATGGAAATATTCCAGCAGGTATTCCTGTCCACAGTTGACCATTTAAGATCAGATATGTAAAGAAGCATATGTATCAAATCAAACACTGATTACAAGATTACCACTTGAAAACCGAAATAGAAATTTACCTCTCATTCTTTGCCTCTCTAGGCTAGGGAAAAATTCCCACACAAATTGTGCTGGTGAATACCTGACAGATATTTGCTGTAAAAATGCACAACCTACCTGTTTTCTCATGGGAATACAAAATTTCATTGATGAAAGAAGCCTTTTAAAAACTCTAAGCTCAAACCCTAGCATTATATGCAAGATAATTGTGATCTAGACATAAAAATGGGACGGCTTATGCCCACACACATTGTTTGGAGTCAAACTGAGCTGGAGACAAACAACCAGCCTACAGATTTGTGTGATAGCCTGCCAGCTGTAGACATAAATAAAACCTTTTAATAAAGAATTTGATGGTTGAGTTTTTAGTGGAGTAGTTCTGTGATTTCCCCTTCATTATCTTATTACCAGTGTTGACTAAACATGACGGACACGTAATTCTGTGTGAATTTCAGCCAAAAACACTATAGGTAGAAACTAGTGACTGACAAGGATAATTTCCTCATGACTAAACATGCGAAAAATTTTAAAAAGTAAATAAATAAGTGAAAAAAAGAAAACTGAGGGGCATTTACTAAAAAATAAGTTGATAAACCCTAGGAAGGAATAGCAAAGGCTTTGCAGATGCCTTTGGCTGATACTCAGTATGCCTCTGTTCTCCCCACCAACTCTATTTCAGCAATAAGGTGCCAAGAATATCAAGAGATATGTTCTTTTAACGACAGGAAAAATACCATGTGTCTCATCACTAGAAATTAGGAACATGGAGGTGGAAAATGAACAGAGAGGGCCAATCCTGAAGGTAAACCATCATTGAAATTCAGACAGGAAAAAGGACAAGCCAGAAATTCATCAGGGAAATCAAAGGAGTAAGTAGCTCCGAGTGCTTTGATAAGCACCCACCTAACTACACTGAAGCTCAAGGTTAGGTGTATAGGGTGGACACAACAGAATTGGAAGCGATTTATCTGATCATATATCCAAAGGTTGATGTGAGGTTATCTGCACACCATGGAATTCAGAAGAGCACACTAGATACACCGAGTTATGAAATGCTTATAAATGACACAGATGGATGCAATCTTTAGACCCCCCCGCAACTTGTCAAAGTGCAGAGAATAATCACTTTTAGGTATTTCAGCCACTGCTTTCACTCTAAGCCTCAGATACCATTTAAAATTATGACTATTTTGTCATTATAAACTCTGTGTATTTCTCATTCATTAAAACATATTATATGCTGAAAGTTAAAACAAGTGCTAAATGAAACTCTTAAATTACAGTATCAAAAAATAGGTCTATGCTATTTTCCTTTGCCATTTGTTTATCAACTCTTATGCACTTGTATTTTCATTGTCTCATATGTGACACATTCATATAAATATATCTTATTTTATGTCTTGAGGGAAATGAATGAAGTTTCCAGAGGAAATGGCAAACATGTATGAAGGGTCCATAGTTATGTGTCCATTTTATCTTGACTAAATGTCAGAAAGTTGGAATTTACCTCTGTTCCTTCAATAGTTCAAATAACAGATCAGAGAGTTCTGCTTTCCCAATGGTATTGCCAACAGGTGTGGCTAATATCCAGACCAGGTTTTTCTATCTCAAACAAAAGTTCAAGGACTGAAATGGGTTCCTACTTCCTTAAGGAGATAACTCTGAATTACACCCAGGGATTGGTTTGCCTACAGAAGGTTTTGATCTAGGTTAAGAGCCTTACTTGTTTTGTTTTGGCAACAGAGCACTTAACTAAGAATGTAGCCCATAATCTTTCAACTGGTCTATTTATTCGTTGTATCATGTTAATGCAATTTTTATCTTACTCCTACCTTTTGTGGCCTCAGTATTTAAGCAAACAAAAATTAAACACAGACAAACTTTCAGTACCCACTGGATGTCCCTCCTGACACTATCCTATGTTTCTGGTTCATGATTATCCTATATCTATGTTCCTTTTGTGTAGTAATTCTAATTAATCCTCATGCTCATACCATGGAATGTATAAACCCACCATGGCTAGGAGCTCATCAGAAGTCAATCCGAAAAAGTGGCTTATGACACATGTAGGTATGTGAATAGGGTGGTATTAAAATTACTTTTGAAGTATAAAATTTGCAAAGAAGTTATACCTTTAAAGTTGGATATTCAGAAGAGAGGAAAAGAGTCAGTTGTAGTACAGAGACTTGAAAATCAAAAAGATTCAATTTCCACAGTGATCTATTATGTGTGTGTTAGCTTGGACAAGTAATACAAATTCTCTGGGTCTCAAGTTCCTATAATAAACTTTTGTTCCAAGTTATAAAGATGTTAGTTGTATAAATTCATTAATACTAGAAACTAAAGTGCTAAGTTCTTTGTACAATATGATTCCATGAGCTTAGCTAAAATCTGTTCCAAAATATTCTCTTCTTTGTTTGAGTCTCAGAAGGCTACTTCCTAATAGTTTGTGATGATTACAGAGGAAAAAACAACAAAACTAGAAATAATAAAGAAATATTTTTTAAAAAAAGAAAGCTATTTTAAGCCCTACTTTTTATGTATTAGCATCCGTAAGTATATGTTAGGATTCTCTTGATACTGTTGCTCAGGAAATGCGTAAACTAGCTTATAGATGAATATGTTCTTACCATATCATAGTATGAGCAAAGTAATAGCAGATTTCCCCCATTAAATTTTCAGTGCAAACACAGGTATCTCTGAAATGTATAACTTTTTTCATCGTTCATTTTGATAGAACTCATTTCTCAGATTCTGTCCGGCAACATGCCCACGAACACATGTTCATCCTGTACCTAAACTCTTAGATGTCTGTTACAAATTTGCATTTTACTTTTGTGATTCCTTTGGTGCTTATGGTCTTGTTTTAACTTAGAGTGGGTCTTCGGGTTATAATGACTGTGAAAATGTAAGACTATCTTGTAGAGAACAACTCACATCATAATTTCTAACTCTAACTTTAGTAAAAAAGCAAAAAGGAGTTTGCACACTCCCTTCTGATACATCTGCTGTAAAACTGTTTGCAAAAAAATTAAAAATTACTTTTTTATATCACATTGATCCATGAGTATAGAAACATTACTCTTTTCTCAAACTAGAAGGCTAGTCATATGCTTGTCATTTTTGTTAGCTTCCTTTGTCCATGGCTCTTCTCCTGGTTTCCTTTTTTTCCCCAAAACAGTAAGACTACAAACATTTTAATTTCTTAAGAGACTAAAGCGTATTTAAATTTTTTTATTTAGGACATCAAGTCCTAAATAAAAGTCTTTAAAAGTTTAGGAATCTTAAAGGATTGATTTTGATAGGATAGATCTGTTCGTAGTAAATTTCTACTTCTTTTTTTAATTAACAAGTGAGACTGTGCTGGAACAATGTTTGTAGGCAAGTCTCTGAGCCAATTGCAATTTTTGGTGCTTTAAACAAGTTTCAGTTGTTCCATGCAAAAGAAAAAAAAATTATCCTCCATGAATGTTATCTAATTCCTATATGATAAAATGGTGGCTCTGAAGGATTCAGCAACTTATTAACTTTTAGAATTATCTCCTATGGGAATTCACAACTGGCCCTCCAGTTGTCATTACAAGGAATATGATCTTGGCCTTTCCATCAACCAGTTGTTCTTCATCTAGAACAGCAAAGTCAGCTGAAGAGCTTTTCAAAATTAGATGAGGCTGGTTCTAAATAAGCAATAACTTAACTTCCGTTCGGGATTAGTGTTCCTACTGGATGAGTCTGATTTACTTTATCCAGTCACCTATTTGTTTTCCCCGTGTAGAAGAGGAGAAAGTGAATTGACTTAGAAATGCCATGTAGCTTCCTCAAGCACATGTGCTAGGAAAATGAAAAGCAAAGAACATCTTCAGGCTTCTGGTGTTTATTTTACCCCGCCTTCTTCTCTTCAGGTGTCCTTCTGATGGCCAGCTAACACAGCTGGCAGAAATTAAACCTTAAACTACTGAGATAAAGGCCCTTTCCCAGGAAGTTAAGAGAGCCACAGTCATCTATAAACTTGGCTACTCACAGGAGCAACCAGACACTGTGTTATGAAAAGTGAGGGACAAGGAATACAGCAAGGATATTTGCTCTCAATAGTTAACGAGATTTCTAAAGTATTTATATTGCTTACCCATATTGTAACATCAAAATTCCATAGCCTGAGGCATGCTGGGATTGTGAAGGAAAGATCACTTGCTGATGACTTGGAATCATTATTCTTTTTGTAAGACTAACTCTCCTTTGTGCTAGGGAAGTACCGTGCCTGGAGGGAAGCATACAATCAGATCACAGAGGATCAAGAAGAGTTGTCCCGAAATGAGACTATTAATTTTATACCAGTAATTATTAAACAATTCCTGTTCTATTTCTTCTTTCATTTGGGCAGCGGAGGAACTCATTTATTGAAGTTTATTTCAAATTGAGATAAAGTGACTTTTGAAGCATTATCAACTTTTAAAAAATAAAATTCAATATTGCTTCCTAAGCAAATTAATAAGACTCTTATTTCATGGTAAATAAAAAGCCACTGATTGTCCCAGGGACAGCCATCTGATACAGATGAATAAGGTCAGTGGAAAACCATTAAAACTTCTAATAAAGCTTAACTTCAGACAACTAGCCAATAGTATTACCAGGCTCCAACAAAGAGATCCCAAATAAATGGAATTTTCTTTGAGGATTTTCAATACAGTGTTTCTGAGCAATCATTTATACAGATTAAAATCTTATAAAAAACTATCTCTATATAATACAAAAATAATCATGGTGATAACTTACAGGATTCTAAGTTAAAAGTAGTTTTCTATACATAAGATGGCTTATATGATTTATTTTAAAATAGCCTATTTTAAGTGTCAAACTATGGTATCACTCATTTAAATATAGCTTTTGTTATTCAATGTTATATGGAACACTATTACCGTGTGAGTTTAGGTAATATTTTTTAATCTTTCAAAGGATTAAAATGTAATAATGACTATCTTATCAGTTAGAATCCTTTGAATAATACAAAAATAAAGCTGGCTTTGTTTAACGTAACAGGATTGTATTGACAGAAGAAGGGTAATCCATGTATAAAAAGTAAAAGCACAACTGTATGCAAAAGTAGAAAAAAGGTGGCTGTGTATGTTCTCATGTTCATAAATAGATTCATAGCTCCCAGTATCTAAGCAACCCTGGGTATGGCAATCCTGATCACCCCATCCTGCTGTCTTCTTTCCCATGCCACTAGATTTCTATGATATCTTCCATAAGATAGAAAAGTCTACAAGACAGTTCCTGCTATAGGAATCTCACATTGTTGAGCCAGTAATAAGAAAAATATAATGAAAAGGTCTCAAGGACTCCCAGGATAATTGATGGTAATACAGTTAAGAACAAAGGATATCTAAATAAGAAATATAATATTCCTAGGAATAAGTACCTTTGGAAATAAAAAAATATCTATTTGGTGATCATAAAGAATGAATCTATTTTCATATCTAACTATTTTATTGTGTTAAAATTATATTATCCCATGCCAAATATTTAATTATAGATTTCATCTTCTTGAGATTTCTTACACTAACAATAGTAACTGAATTGCTAAAAGCCATGAATTTGCCAATAAGAATCTTGGTAATCCTAATGACATTTTAATATTAACTGTCTTAGTTACATAAAAGCAAACATTCCTCTCCATGATAAACAAATAAAGAATTCAGATTATCCTAACAGTGTTCACTGTAAGACAGTAGTGCATCCCACAATACCACAATTCTCAATGTTATTATCCTTGGTACTGATGACCACATGTGAAATAATGAATGTTTTAACATAACATATTAAAAAATTATTATTTATTTGAATCCTACTGAATGATTTCCCTTCTGTAGATGGTTTTCCTTGGGAAAATCAGCATTATATTCATGGAACTTGGGAAGTGGGGAATGGGGGTAAATACCAATAAGCCCATAATGCCAGCAATCATAAACTGAGTCAGCACAATCACGAGGACACAGAGACCACACTGGTGATATTGAAGCCATTTCTATGGGAGCTGCAGGCCATCAATGATGCAAAGAGAGAGAGGATGGGAGGATATCTAGGGACAAGGCTCCTGAAGGTTTATCCCATCCTAATTGGTCAAACCTAAAAAATACACATACAAGCAATACAAAATAGACCTGTTAGGTTGTATTTGTTCTGGCACTGAGGTACAAATGACATAAATATCATAATCATAAATAAAATCCTTAATAATAAAGCAAAATATTTATAATCACAATTAGAAGAAAGAAAGAGAAAAGAAGAAGAGAAAATGAAACAGTCTAGAAATATGCAAATTTAATTTTATCCTTCCTGATCTATTTTAAAAGGTCTTAAGCCTCTGTGGTAATCAAAACTCCTTCATTGTGGCTGGCTGAGGTCATAAAATAAACCCAACTTTACTCTGGGAATTCTGATGGCTTAGGGTCACAGCTAACTGTGATAGTTCATGTGTTTAATTCCATTTCAAAAAGAAAGCATTTCCACTACTTTCGTAGTAATCTCAAATCAAACATGGGTTATGTTAACAATATTCATATCGTGGTGTGGGAAGTTTTCTGTCTCTGTGTTGCTTTTATTGGTTAATGAATAAAGGAACTGTTTTGTGCCTATATCAGAGCTATAGGGGAACAGAGCTAGGAGGTGAAAACTAAACAGAATGCTGGGAGGAAGAAGGCAGAGTCAGAGAGATGCTATGGAACTGCCACCAGAGTCAGACATGCCGGAACTTTAGCTGGTAAGCCACTGCCAT
>JAQHUG010000203.1:2868950-2891452 GCA_028555095.1 Dicrostonyx torquatus
AACACCTAACGGCTTTGCCTGAGCTTCATGTATATTTTCTTTAATGTTCTTTGGAGATCCCCCAAGGCAGATGTTAGCATTTTGGCATGGGGTTCCTGAAGACAGTATTTTCCAGGAGTTTGTGTAGGCAGTTACACTCTCATCAGTCAGTAGTACAATGAAGGAGTCCATTAAATCTCTTGTGTTCTCTTTCTGTGCCTCTATCATCTACCAGATTATTCTGACATCAGAAGGAGAGGAAAAGAATGAGGAAAACACCTAATATATGAACATTAAACTATCCTACCAAACAAGGTAAACCACGTCTGTAAAATAGCCAGGGTAACCTGAGGATGTATCATGTGCAGTCATCACTTTGGAAGCAGTGTGTATAACAGAATAGAAAAATAATGCCCATGACCCTTTACCATCTTATTCTTGTTTATTTAGTCACTTTTCATTAAGATGTTGTTTGCAAAGGCTTTTGGTGGTTTTAGACCTCTCTCATTTTATTCTCCTTGAATAAAATAACTTTGCCCAGAATATTAGGAATTCCATCCTCTAATCTCTTGCAAATATTTACTGAATTTGGTCAGGGCTCCTTAAGAAGCAACGGTCTCATCTATCTCAGAAGATTAAGAATCATGTCATAGTAATATTAAGCCTTTCATAGATAGAAAATGATTATAATTATGGAAAATTATAATTATAATGAGCTCACTACAATCTTAAAACTTGTGGATGGTTGGTCTCGAATTTGCTTGAGAGGCAGACTATGTATTGCTGCTTTTTGCTAATTGGACTTGCGAAAAATTCAGAGTAATGATTATGCCTGCCAGAATTTATCTGCCAAGTAACAATTATGAATTTCAGCAGGGAACAGAAGGACATGTTTTACCCAAAATAGCAAACAGACCCTGAGCTGGGACAGAATTAGCATTGGGAGTTAACAAAAGAAATCTAGAAAGAAAAAAAAAATAATAAACCACAAATAATGTTAAAGAGGCCAAGAAAAGACCATAGTTACAGTAACAGAGATGAATTTAGCGAAAGAAACTGTGCCACAAACTGGCTTAGTTGCAAAACTTTCTACCTCGTTCAAAACAGAATAGCATTAAGCAATCCACAGCAGCTGTTTAAGGGGATACAGTATAAGACATTAATCTAATAGAGACTTTGTAGTACCTCTGCTATCAGAGTCAGATGCATTGAAAATGTAAGAGAGAGCAGAAAGAGAGAAGGGTGGAAGGATAGAAGGAAGTATCAAGGGAAAATTCATAGGTAAGTTAGGATGTCAGATAATTTATCTTATCTAAGTTAAGACTGTAATAAATTCAAAATAAACTGATATAATAATAATTATGATTTGATACTTTGGTATTGGTATATCTATGTTTATTTAAAATTAGTTATTTTAATTAATGTTTAATTGTATATTTTTTTCTTCCCTCTAATACCTCCCTTACCCCCACCACTACCTTTGAAACTGATGACCTTTATTACCCCCACCACTACCTTTCAAACTGATGACCTTTATTATTGATACACACACACAAACACATACACACACACACACACAAACACACAATGTTAAATCTTTTTGGGGCTATTTGTGTATATGTGTATACGGTTTTGGTGCTGAAATGATCACTTTGGATTAGACAATTCTCAAAGCTGGGAGAGATTAATTCTTCCCCTTTCAGCAGTCGCTAATTACCTGAAGTTCTTATATTTTTATCCAGAATAGGATTTGAGGAGAATTATTTATATGTAATTCTTACATTTTGGCATTTTTCTTACCTGCATGCTTTGTCTCAGGAATGTAAATTAAACTCAAGATACTCTAAAATATAATCTGTGTCTGAGACTTCATAATCTTTAATTTTTAGTCTTCTTAATTTGTATCAGAAACCTCAGCACTACAAAGCAGCAATTCTCTTGTTAATTGATCTAGAACTTTCTAGAAACTTTGGTCATTTTCTTAAGAGGGGAACTATTATTTACTTTTCCCCAAATAGACTGCTTTTTACTTTTTATCACAACATGTTCTAAGATGAAGATGATGTGGATAGTTCTGTACATTCACAGAGAGACTTATATACATCATAGCTCAAACTCTTTTTATATTTATTTTCTGACTCATCCTATGACTTGGTCATACAACAAAATATATTTATGTGGTGTCTTTCAGAATTGTACTCTTTCTTATGGGATGCACACATTAGTGAATTAACAGCACACCTGAGAGATCTAGAAAAAAAGAAGCAGACTCACCCAGGAGGAGTAGAAGACTGGAAATAATCAAACTGAGGGCTGAAATCAACACAATAGAGACACAGAAAACAATCCAAAGAGTCAATGAAACAAGGGGCTTGTTTCTGGAGAAAATCAACAAGATCGACAAACCTTTATCCAAACTAATCAAAGGGCAGAGAGAGAAGACTCAAATCAACAAAATCAGAAATGAAAAGGGGGACATAACCACAGACAATGAGGAAATTCAGAGAATCATTAGGTCTTACTACAAAAACCTGTATGCCACAAAGCTGGAAAATGTAAAGGAAATGGACAGTTTTTTTAGATAAATACCATATACTGAAATTAAAAAAAAAAAAAAGAAAAGAGGACAAAGAATCAGTCTCATCACGGAAGTTGTAATGCAACACAGTGAGCCATGCAGTAAACTTCCTTGTCCATACAGTTTTATTGGCAAAGTTCATTCTAAAGAGCCATTGGTCTAGTTCGAGATCTCTAGTTTGTGCTACACTAATAATGCTAGGCCTTAATAGGACTTCTCTTGGATAGCCTGTTGTTGCTCTGTGTTGTGGAGATCCTGCAGCTTTGGGTATGCAGGACTGGCCCCTTCACGTGCTCAAGATCATATATGGGGTGAATGTTGGATGGGCCACCTCATAATCCTGGTTCTCGGCCTGGATAATTGCAGGTCATCCTCTAGCTCCCTGTCCTTACCACCAGGGAGAGCTCTCCAGCATTGCCCTGGCTAGTTCGCCCCTTGCAGCAATAAACAAGGGTGGGCCAGTTCTCCTGCTTTCATGTCCTCAGGGTTGGCTCTCCCACACCAACATTTTCAGTGACAGCTCTACTGTCTTGACCAAGCAAGGTTTAAGGGCCACTCTCTGGAGCATTGCAGCTGGTGATGGACAGAATCAGCTCTCCTATACTTATGACTTCAGGGCCAGCTCTCCCACTCATCTCAGGCATAGAGAGGCTGGGTGGGAGGGCACCTCTCTCCTACCCATGCCGTCATATGGTAGATTGAGAGTGGGGCCATCTCTCAGCTAGCATTCTCAAGCCAGCTCAGCCCTGCCTATTGTCAACAGGGTTAGTTCTACTGTGCTACCGAGACAGTGCAGAATTGGCTACCTTGAGTGTTGCAGCTGGTAAAAGGAAGAGTCAGCTCCCTCACCAGCTGTAGTTAGTGGACATCTTTTCCTGACCCCCATTACTACACAGAAGATGAGAGAGGTAGTACCATCTATACCACTCTCATGCCCTTAGTTCTGGCTAACAGAAAACCCTGTTCATAGGATCCCTTCTACTGTGCTTCCCAGGCAAGGCATAGGGCTTGTTTTCCTGAGTGCTGCAGTTGATGCAGGAGGGGAGGGATCAGGAAACCCATCTATTGCAGGTGGTGCGGTTTGGGGGAGGCATCTTTCCTATATCACATGGCAGGCATGACCTACATTCTTCATGCCCTTAGGGCCAGCTCTCCCTTGCCCTGCAACAAGATCAACTCCAATATGTTACTCAGGTGAGGTGGTGGAGAATCCTCTCTCCTGACTGCTTCAGCCAGTGAGGGGCAGGACCAGTTCTCCCTAGTGTTGCAGTCAGTGAGGGGGTTGGGACAACTCGGAACAGCCCTATCCTATTGCCCTTCGGTGGTTTCAGGACCAAAGACATCAACATATACCACTGCTTTATCTGGGCCATGAAACGAGACATGGGCCCTATCCTATTGCCCTTTGGTGGTTTCAGGACCAAAGACATCAACACAGACCACTGCTTTATCGGGGCCATGAAACCACACATGGGCCTCAGCAACAGACCAGAGCCACATCACCACAGCCCTGAGTAACAATCAAGCCACTCATTTCAGCCTGTTGCTCACTGCTTTCATTTCTTCAGTTATGCCTCTCTCCACTCGCCATGAACCATTCGGTTTTTCTCTCTCTCTCTTTCTCTCTCTCCTAAACCACACCATATATTTACTCACTATGATAGTGCCAATTTGCCTGGTGCCACAAGACACCAGGCAAGCCCGTGTTTTATCCTCATAGTCCAGGGTGGGCTACTTCAGGCTTGTGTGTGGTTCTCCTTGTCCCGCTCAGTCTATAGTGGCACTGGATTGAACCATTCTTCCTTCTCAGATCCCAGGGCAGTCCCCAACAGTGTTATTTTTCATCGTTATTTCATTGTGATCGTTTCTATGGGCTAATATTTAGATTAACTTTTTTTTTTTCCTGAAAGCATTGTATCTAATGGAAAGGAGCTGTTTTCGGGGGAGAGGGGTGATCTGCAAAAATGTAGAGGTGGCAACATTTTGATTCTAATAAAATTTCTCCCGTGAGTTCTTTAAAGCTACTTTGGGTGTTATCAGCTGGTGAAAGCCTTACTAATAAAATTAATATATCAACTACTTCATGTGTGCTGAAAAACAAATGAAATATTAAAACTGTTTAAAAATGGCATTCTTATCAGAATACACAAATAAGAAAAAAATGAATTGCTGCTCGTCATTAATATAGATTCTCCGGCTGAAGTAAGGATTTGAAATGAAATATTGATACCCTGAGGAAGTCACATTCTGTCATATCTTTATAATATATCCATTTAAGGAAGCCCTGTCTTCTTTGTTTTAAAATATTATTCTTAGTTCTGTTGAGATTTTTCAGATCAGCAGAGAAATGTTTTCCACATAATATGTTGAACTGTGTGTTTTACATTTTTTAAATTATTCTTTTAGTCTGTGAGAGAGAGGGTTTCATATATCTGGTGTCAAACTCCATGAGTATCTGAAGGTGACATTGAAAGCACAGGTCAGTGCCACCATACCCAGATTCAGTATACTTTGTAATGCAATTCTAACATGCTTTTTTCATTTGAACCATCACCTTAATTATAAATTTACATATGCCAATTACATCATTAAGAAAGCTTGGATAATCCAAGCCTCTACATGTCTTTCTATAATCTCTACATACCATATTCTTAACATTTTTACTTTCTTTTGGAGAACTGGGTAATCTCACCTTTTCCATCCTGGCTATCAGAACACTTAAAATTCAATCTGACATTTATTTTATGTCTATAATCTAATTTTTTTGTAAAGATCATGTTTAATTTTTAAGGAGTATGTAAATGAGAAATGTGGAATAGGAAGACAGAAAATAGATTAAATACTTCTTTTTAATTTAATTTGTATTACTTCCTTTATGCTCTGTGGTAATAATTTAATTACATTTTCTTTCTTTCCTGCTACAAATCCTCCAATATATCTCCTTGCTCTCTTTTGAATTGATAGCCTCTTCTTTCATTAATTATTGTTGTATGCATATATATGTATATTCATATATGTGTGTACCTAAATATTTTATATGTGTGTATATGTATGTATATAGGAATGCATATATATCTGTTTGTGTGCTTATTATACTTATATGTTTGTTGTATTTATTTAAATTTAGGAATCTATTTATTTAGGAATACATGCATATATAGTATATATGTAATATTCAGGAACACATACACATACATATATCAAATGTTATAACCTCATAAGTGTTTACAATATTACTGTAGTATGTATACTTTCAGGGCTGACAATGTGTTACTGCATAATTAATCCATGTGTGCTCTTCCCTGGAGAGGTTGTATCTCCCACTCTCAGCATTCTTTCTTTGCATGCAAAGTCTCATGTTCTTTCCTCCATCCACTTCAGCATGTCTGTTGGTGTCCTTGTTCAGCTCGTGCATAGGCCGCCATGTTGGTGATGCTCTCTGGGTGTAGATTCTGATAGTACCTGAACAAACTAGCTTAATATCTTCTTTTTACACTCTTTCAGCCCCTCTTTCGCATTTTTCCGTGAGCCTTAGAAACAACAGCTGTTTTAATATATTCACATCCATAAAATTCAGTATGAGGGTGTGTGCATATGCACATGTACAGGTGCTCGTGTGCATATAAGGAAGTCAAAGCTCAACTACCCCTTGAAAGACAACATGTGAATGAGAGCTCCCAAGTAGTGTCTCTCCTGCCACTTTGGGGATGGGAGGATCAAGCTCCTGCAACTTAGCCTCTACCTTTGCTCCTAGCCAACTCACTGGCACCAGTTCCATACTATTTAAAGTTCTGCAGTGCAGCAATAAGAATACTGCTCCCTTCAATTAGCATGGGGGACACCTAGCAATGCTTTGGTATATTACTTCATAAATACGTGCCCTGCAGTCCTGTGAACTGTTGGTCATAGATCTGAGAATTCTTCAATATGTGGATTTCAGTACCTGCTTATTACATCTTTAATCAAAATGTCTAATAGGAATCTTTTTTAACTGAGGGCATGTTTGCATTTGTTCACTGTCCCTGTCTCTTCTGCTTCTAGTCTTTTTTATTTCTCCCTAACAACATTTGCAGAAACATGAACACTATGAAACAAAGTCTTATTTGAAGTAATTGAGACAATATATCTACCCATATTTCAATGCTCTTTTGCCCCGGGTAAGATAATTCTTGTGCTAAAGCAGAGAGCAGTCTTTTGTCTGTGGCTTGCCCATATGTTGTCATTCACATCCATGAGACTGACAGGAGTCTAGTGTTTGAGATTTAGGAAGCTACTCCAAAACATTCTTTGCTACTGCTCCTAGAAAAGTGTCAATGGTGATAACAAATGATCAGGAATTGTCCCCTCCTTTCTCTGTTTTCACTCTCCTTTCTAAGGATAAAAATTTCCCTAAAGTCTATGATTATTCCTATAAAAAGCGAATCTAGGGCTCTTTTCAAATAATACAAATTACAAAGAATAAAGCAGTTTATTTTTTTTTGTGCTAACTACATATATCCTATGATACAGTTTTGATTCAACAACGTATCAGAAATTGGAAGAACCTTTTCCAGAACAGACCTAAACACAGTTCTTTGGAAAACTCTTCAGCTTTTAGAGAGAAGAATCAGCTTTTAGTCATTCAATATTCACCTTTGATATGAAAGAATTCGATCAAATGTTCTGTATCAAAGGATTAGTCTGAAAAGTTTGCAAATGGCCTAGCCAGTGGATTAACCCGTAATATATTCATGAATTGATATCATTGTTAGCAGGTTGTAGAGTTAGGTGGTTGAGCCTGCTTGGAGGAAACTGACTACAGACTCATCGGAAGGGAAGATTTTGTGTCAACTTCCATATTCTCTACGTTTCTCAGCCACCATGGGATTCATAGAATTATTTCATCAGGACCATTCTGTCATGATGCTGTGCCACAACTCAGGCCAAAAGAAAGGATGCTGGATAACTATGGATACACATCTCTGTAGCTATGAACCAAAATTAGTATTTTCCTCTTTAAATTGTTTCTCAGGCAATTTCTTGTGTCATTAAAAATCCAATACAACCCATGGTAAAAAACAAATCTTAGATTGATACTTTGATACTTAAATATAGAATGCAAATAACAGGGTTTAGTGAGATATTAGTAAGAAAACATTTAGTACAAATATTTTCATAATTTTATAAATCTCTGCCCAACTCCTTTAACCCTACCCAGCTTCAACTTAACCATTGCCTCATACTATATAGCATAGAAATGTTACAGTTTCTATTTGGGGTGTCCCCAGAAGTCCATATATTAAAGACTTGGTCCTGACTGTGACACATGGGAGGCAGTGGCAGAATTTTGATCACTGGTGGATGTGTGTGCCACTTGTATTACCTTTCAGAACCCAGGACTTCATTCTTTATTGTTTTTTTTTTGTTTTCTCTCTTTCTACAGCTCTATTTATAACAGATTTCATGCCAAAAGAAAACTCTTGAATCTTCTATTTTGGAACTACATAAAGTTTCTATCTCTTCAGCTTCCATACATCTGGCATAGATTCCATATCCACATATAAAAATCATAAACCTGAGTATGAAGTATATTTATAAATCTAACAATCATCATCAAAAAAATTATAAACTATAGCTGATGTCGTGCCTAACTTTAACATTAAAACCTCTATTATGACAGATGCTGTTACAGTGAAGATATATCACTGTTATTTTTTAAATATATTCAACATATTTTTATTAGAAGTGTTTGATAACTCAGCCTCTTTAATGCAAACTAGCTTGTGACTCTGGCTAACTTTTTCTTGGGATATAAAACTTCCTGGCATATGGTTTTGCCTTCATGTGGGATGCAAGCATTACCTTCTAATATATAAGAAAATTAAGTGCACTCAACCATGGAGCAATGCATTTTTTATCAGAATTCTGAAAAGTCAGCTCCCTGTTTCTATTTCTCTGAAGAGATGCAAGGCAAGCGGGAAGAGCAACTCCAATTACAGAAAAGAGTCTGTGTCTGTGAGAATCAGAAATTAATGTGGTAAGAGAAAGCAGTAATCATTTAATCATTACCTTACATACTCATAATGCCACACGACTCATCAAAACCCCTGATAAGAACTTGAAAACTGACAGGGACTCTTTATTTTAAAATGACCACTTTGTATTAACTCATCTGAGATCATCATTAATTACTGGCTTGGAATTCATCGATGAGAGACAAAAATCTGATATCTAAGGAACTTATTTTCTAATGATATAGGCATACAATGAAATATACACACTATAAATAAATTATCTGATATAAATTAATAAGTGCAATATCAGAATGAAGAAGATTAACAATTAAGGGGTATAAATAATGTAATTATATAGTTGATACAAGTTTCATAAGCTAGCAACATTTGAAGAAAGCCCAGAAGAACTTGTTTCTATTATACCTTCTAAAGGAATGTTCTAACATTTTGGGAGTAGTGCACAGCAAAGCCAAGCAAGGTGGCTATCATAAATTTCCAAAGAACAGCAGGGAGTAAGCAGTGCAACTATATGGTGATTGTCAGATGGAGTTTTGTGGAACTTGATACAATGCATTTTGGAGTACCAAAATTTTCCTAATACTGTTTAGGGATTGAGGGGAAAGCTAAAACATATTACTTCTCAGCTTTGTATTCTCACAAACTATCAAGAATAGGCAAGAAAATGCATGTGTTTAAACAAATGAAGAAATAGACTTTCAAAAGGGAAAGGAATATATTACATCTGAATTGTAGCCAATGTGTAAGGAATTAATATTAAGGTTGAGTAGGTGCTGAGATATTTTTACATAGAAAGTAATTTTGAATTTTTAAGCTTGACATATTTACGTGTTTATGTAATGAATTTCAGTCATTTTCACCTATTATTTTCTCTCTCATACATGTCTTTGCCTGCAAAAACCTTTCTTCTTAACAGTTTCCTCTCTTTCTTTTTTGTCTGTGACCCATCAAGTTTAATTAAAGTTTCTTGCCTAAAGATGCATAGAAGGCCATTTACTGGACCAAGTGCAACTTATCAGTGTCTACACTACTGAAGAAAATGTCACCCCATGAACGACCATAAACCAAGACTAGTACTTTCAGGAAGTGATAGGGTCTCTGAATCCTTACTCAATCCATGGTGAAATGCTTATGGGCTTATTCTGTGGAAGTCTTGTGTCAATGGTTGTCTCTATAGTTGAAGAAATATGAATGAGATTATCACTCAGAACAAAGGGAAAATGTGTACTTCTGGTTAGATTGCTCTAAATGGCAAATCTTAGAGCCATTCTAATTAGCATGTTATTTAAATGTACAATGCAAATAAATTGATATATAACATTAATTTCATAATATAAGAAGATATTAAATTCTAGAGAAAGAACGTAAAGTTCTTTTTTGCACCATTGTTATGTTGATTTGTAAAAATTTGAGTATGATACTTACATGATCAGAAGTTAGTTTTGAGAAAAATGTTTGGAAGCAATAAAACTATTTAACACAAAAGGTAACAAGTTGAAGTGAGCTATAAATATTAAGAATGAGGCAGAGTCAATATGCTTTGGCAAGATAAAATAAACCAAAAATAAGAGGTATCTACAGGTAAAGTTGTGAGATAAATGGGATGAAACCAGAATAAGTGAGATGTCAAGATCATCAATCAAAATACCAAGCCCAGAAGCAACTATGAAAGTCTGGCAGAGAAGCTAAAACTTCATAATCTTTGTAGTCTTCTTAGAACAATATTTAAGAACTGGTATCAAGATTCAACAGAAGGAAATGACCTAAATTTCTAATTTTCAAAAATTCCATTTAACCAAGCAGGACACAGAATGCCATGGGAAAAAGTAGACAAATAGGTGTATAGTAAGAAAATGTGAACAGAAGACCATGTGAGTTGTCCATGAATAAGTGGAAGGGTAGCAACTGGTGAAAAAAAAGATGTCATGAGGATTAAGTAGTAGAATGAAAAAGGATTCCAGGAATGTTGTAAAATCAAGAGGAAATTTTAGCAAACATGACAGCATAATTGAGTACATGACTTCATAACAGGGCACTGTTAAAATTGTTCAATCTTCAAAGTTACATAACTTTCTTGTTTCAAATGAAATATGTATGTCACATGTTGGTGCTAGTTTACAAGTTTTTAAGAGTGCAAATAAAATATCCAAGTAACAAAGCAGCAAGCAGGTACAATCATCTTGCCTTGTGGACACTTTTTTTTACAGAGGTATGGAAATATCCAAATATCAAACCAAATTTTCAGTTTATCACAAGGTTAACAGTTCCCAAATTTGGCAGTGTATAGATTCTATGACAGTGGTTCAGGAAAGCAGGTGAACATTGAGAATGCTAGTCACTAGAAGTTGACTGGCCAGATCAATAGTCTCTACCCACACCTGTAAAATGAGAACAGTTTGTTGCTGTTGTTTTGATTTTTGAGTTTCCCTTGAGGCAGACAGAAAACTGCAGAAACTTTATGTGTGTGTGTGTGTATATATATATATATATATATATATATATATATATATATATATATATAACTCAGTGGTAGCACACTGTCTAGCACTATATATTATAGGAGGAAGGCAAGAGAGCTACAGTCTTGTACACTATTTTATTAGAAAGTCTTTCAAAAACTGTTTGTGGAATGATTCCTTTGTAAGACTGAAGTGTTCTGTTCTTTGACTTCTTTTAAAACTTGCTATTTTGAAATTTTGATTTATTTATCTGTTTTGTATTAGTTTTGACTTGCTTTGACTTCCAGGTTGATTTGCCCTAGAATACATTATTAAACTACCATGGTGAAAACTGTCAGCAGTTTTCTTTTGAATATATCTGGACATGGATTTGGGTAACCCCAATTTAGTCAGATCAAAGACTGGGAGGAGAGATGCCTGCTTTTCTATCCCTGTATGTTTTATATGAGCACCTATTTCTTTACCCTTAGTCACCTGGTATATTTCACTTTTGATACTGGCATTTGCACAGCCAATAACTGCCTTGGACATTGGCCTTGCTATTGTCATAAGGATAATATATTTTCCCAAGGATGAGTTCTTCTCGGAACAATTTATCCAGTGGCTTAGGCTCTCCTGCATCAGAGCTCAGCAGGTCGTCCCGTTTCAACTGTCTGTGAGTCTAAGATTTATTAGGCTATACTCACGGCACTTTCCTTGGGTGTATTTCATTTTTCTGGCCTCCTGATGGGCTGCAGTGAAACTCGAGAGAGCTGTAAATGTTATGTCACACTCATAGATTCCTTAAGTGTACATACTTAAAAGGAAGCTAAATGTGTTTCAGACACTCATTATTTCATTACATTTTCCTAAACCACTTACAGTGAGCATAGCAGAGTAAAAGCTTGGGAAAAGCAAGAAAACAGAAAGCTGCAAAAAAGGAAACCAAGGAAACACTGACCTGAAGCTGGGTTGTTCTTTCTTTGGGCCTGCCGTTAATTATCCAAGGCTTCCTACCTCATTATTCTCACTTCTCTCTCCATGTTTGTATCATTTGCTTTCTGTGTGATCTCACTGAGCCTGGCTTTCATGCTATGTTTCTAGTTGGGTTTGACCAATTTTGTACACTTGGAAATCTTCAGATGGGGAAGAATAAGCCTAATTGGGTGTGCTTGCTCCTAGACCATTCCAGACTCAGTGAAAAGTTCATAGCAGGGCTTTTGTTCCTCAAGATATAGGTTCAGAAGTCAGTCTTTCAAATGTTTGGAATTCTCTTTGTGATCCTCTGAATTCATTTCAGGAGTGACAAAGACTTCCTCTTATTTCAAATACCTGAATATCTTGCCTCAAACTATTATGTGGTCCCTTCAACCCATCATACTTCCATAAGTAGCCCTCCATTAATATATTTTGTATCATAGTCAGTTGAAATAGCTTCCCGAGAAGACCTTGAATGAAGCTGATATTAAGAATCACCCATTGTGATTGGGATGCAGCTAGCATTTCAAGAATATCTTGTACTTATTTGTTTGCTTTACATTTCTTCATGTATTATGTATTTCAGGTGTTCATATCAGAACAATAATATTTAAAGTTATAAAAGCAAAAGGTTTTCCTTTGTGTTGGCTGATTTCATTGTGTAAAGACATAATACACTACTTTTTAATACACTACTAGTTTCTATATTTCATAAGACAAAATATCCTATGGTCCAGCCTCTGCTTACATGGGCTCTACTTATTTATAGAACAATTTGAAACTTGTAGCATAAATTGTGACAGACAACCAACAGAAGGTGAATTGAAAGGATTTAAATGAATCATATTTACAAATATTCTCTAAACCTTTAAAAGTCCACACATATGTTTCTTCTGTGAGACATAGGACTTTGATGAAATACTTTGTAAATAGACAGATTAGTCTGACAAGAAATGGCTGAGATATCGTCTGGGTTGTAACCTTTTTTTGTTTTTGTTACTTTGTTTTATCATTATAAATCATGCAGATTAAGATAAACAAATATATACATAATCATCTCCTTAATAAGCACATAAGTAAACACAAGCGTAATCATCTCTATCACAGAAATTCACTGAAATCCCCCTGTTGAAGTCCTTGGAAAAGGTCAAGAGAGAAATCTCTAGTATAACATGCAACCAAGGAATAGAATTTCTCTAAAGCTTTGGAATAATATTTAAAAAACTGTGCATCATCCAAAGTTTACCAATATCCCTCAGCATATGAGGAACACTCCTGAAAAAAAGAGGGCTACCATCCTGTACAAAGTCACAACACATGTCTATGGCTGAGAGTGGACAATGGCCAGAGAGATCACTGTGACAACTTACCTTTAAGGCAGACTTTATTCTTGTTCCAAAATCTGTAGAACACATAGGTTTTTGTGAGGTTTTCTTTTCCAGGCAACTGATCAAACTGTTTGCATCAGCTTCTACCTCAGGGACAATGGTATGTTCCTGATCTTAATCTGAATGCTTCTCACTAAGAATGCACTTTGCTAATGATTGCAAAAGCATTCATCGGTGAATTTCTGGGAAGTAAAAAGTGTCACCATTCCACAAAGGGGCAGATATGTAACTCAGATCCTTTTTTGTTGTTGTTGTTACTGTTTTGTTTTGTTTTCTAATCAGTAATTTCAATTTTGTTTTACTTACTAGTTATACAAGTGGATGTTCATGAAGCAATGGTCCATCCCCAATGATTTTGCTACACAAAATATGAGCAATTTATTATTTTCAAAAATTTGCAAAACTTATAATTTAAAAAAATAGCTAATTTTTGTGTTGCAATACGTTAATGATTAATTTTATGTTACAAAATCCACTCTAATGTTTCTGTAAAGTTTACAATAAAATTATCACACATGTAGTCTTAATTCTTCTCTTTTCACATACTGAGTGACAACAGGAGAGACATTAGTATCCAATGTCCTGTCCACAGCAGTTTGTAAGTTATGCTCTACAATGAGAGGGTTTCTATTATTTGGTCAGACTATAATTCTAATGTGACATTTGTCTTGCTTTGCCCTGAAATAACCAGTTTAATATGAATAAAATTCAAAGCAAGGCTAAACTAAAAGTATATAGTTAGATTTTTGCAAAATAATTATTGTCTTATAAAGCTGGATTAATACTTTTAGGAGTACCATAGTTTATATTGGGTGGAATGGTGGAAAATAATAACTTAAAAACATTTTCAAGATAGTTTTACAGATAATTTAACAAATAATGTTACTATTTTGTTTATTAGTTAAATACAAAATAATTTTACTAGTATTGGTAGACATAATAGCAATATCATTTCCCACTTCTAAGAAGCTTATTTTGCTTTTCCTACTGTAATTTTAAACCAAAAATCATAATGCAAAACTTACTAATGTAGACTAACAGTTTGAAGAGTAAAAACTAAAGTTTTAATAGAGACATATCATTAGACAGTTGATAGTAAAGACAAGAAATCATGCTGTTTTGTATATTCATTCACCCAACAAAGTTATTGACCTCATAGAGGTTCCTTTTCTGTGTACCAGGTATGTGACACTCAAATAAATGGAATAAATTGAACCACAAAAGAAGTAGCATGAGCTGAACAGGAATTTTGCTTCAGGGAATCAAATCGACACATAAGCTAGCAAAGAAACTTTATTTAGATATTTTAGAAGTCAAGCAAAGGAAGGCAGAGTAACTTGTAATTTCTTGAGAAGAAAGAATGTTAGATGCTTAGATAAGGAAAGAAAGGCTTTGAGGCAGAAACATGACAATATTAATCAGACATCTATAAAACAGACTCTCATTATAGCAAATGGCAGCCATAACAGAAACACCACAGCTGGACTCAACACAGACTTCAATAGATCATGGGAAATACACATTCAGTGTGTGGATACATCTTCATTTTATCTCCTGAATCTAAGACTTGGAGAATATATGGCAAAGGGGGATGTGGAAGAAGGGACAGAAAGATTAAGAGAGCCAGAATACCAGGAAGACTGCTGTAAAAGTCCCTCCCAGAAAGAGCTGCATAAACAAGAACATAGCTGGGACAATATAAATATTGGATAGAGGGAACATTTCTTGTGGTCCCACCCATAAACATATAACTGAACTAGAAACAAGAAATGACTGATGGGAGAAAGAAAATTCTCCTCTCCCACGGATGATATAAATATATATCAAAAAACAGACTGAATAATTGTAGTTTTACATGTGACACACATCTATCTATCTACCTACATATCTATATTAAAATATCATCTTAAAAGTGTGAAGATATGGTAGGAACCAGAGTGTGGGTATCGAGTAGAGACTGGAGGGAGGAAACTAAAGGGAGATAGTGATGTGTTTCTAATTCAGTTAAAAACATATTTTAAAGTTATAAAATTAAAACATTACTTACACAGTGTCAAATGAAACATTCACCAGAAAAACCCAAATACCCAGAACATTAATGCATCTTATAACATAGCAAGTTATATCAAAAAGAATTAAACATATCAAATAATAATAGTGGATAAATTACTAGCTTCCAGATTTTGAAATATATGGAGCAAATGTGCAACTTCTTCAAATGTCAAAAGCATTCCATATGGCCCTGAGAAACCACCTGTAAAGAGCACAAAACAAATATGAATAAGCAAGCAAGTCAGGCCACATATTCTGGGACACTGGTGGAGAATTGTTCATAGAGCCAATCTACCATGCCAATAAAGTCATTTTAAATCAAAGGATGGAGTCAGCAATAGGATGACCAGGATTAACCACAGAGGTCTTTGAGGACTTAGGAGGTTTGCTGGAAGGACAGGAAGAGAGGAAAGCAAATTTCCAGGGCATTACTAGGGTTTGTGGACTGGGATAAAGGTAGAGAAAGGGTCAGCCAATAGACTCTCCACTTCGTTGAATTTATGGGGTGTTGGTCACAATTTCTGACTCCTAAGATTTTATTATACTGTGGGAAAGTGTAATACACCTACAATGTAACAGCAGATATATATTTGAAAACAAATACAATTTTTGAACATTGAAAATCAAATTCAAATAAATACATACTTTAAAAAGATGGAAAATTATGGAACACAGAAGAGTAACGTGAGGACATGGAAAAAATGAAACAATACGACATTTTAAAATCAACAGATGTGGTTCTTTCACAAGCGTAATAAGGAACTGACAGATCTTTTACTCTCCCTAGAAAAGAGACAAAGCACAAGGCTCAATCATATGAGAGATAGGAGGACAGTAAGCAAAGCAGGAGCAGAACCAAGTTCTGAAGTGAATAAAGATATACTGGGTTGTGTAATTGGTTTGCTTTCTGTCCAAGCAACCTCTAAGCATAGTCATCCATAGAGGGTGAGTAGAGAATGATGTGGCTGCTGATTTGAGGAGGTAGAGCGGAGTTTGTGGAAACTGAGAACGATGAAGCTTGCTGTAGGATCCCCTACATCTCGATTTGATCCTCCTGAGTCTTGGATTTTATATTAGTTTACACACTAAGGTAGAAATTCTGCAAGACCAGACTAACAAGCAATTAATCCAGTTAAGAGCACTCTTCATCCCCGCAGAAGTGTCTGGAAACCACTCAAATTGCTAAGAAGCAGACAATAGAAATCTCATCCAACAACGAGGATGTCAAAACAACCTACAGAAAGATCTCACTTAAGATTATGTTAGTTTTGTCCAAGCAGATGCTTAAATAAAAGCCTGGAAATAAATGAAAGCAATAAATAATAGAAAACAGCAAATCCTTTCCTCTCAAATGCAACCTATAGATTCCCAAAGTCACAAACAAAATATGAAACAACACAGCACGTGAAACAATGCAAGAATGAATATAATCAGTGGGATACCTAGTAAAGGAATATTTTCACAAATAGCAAAGGTGGAGAGGTTTAAGCATAAAAGGCTTTTAAAACAGTTGAAGAAATTATAAGTTCCAAATAGAAGGGCATATTCAAGAAATATATATGTATATATACAAATATATTTGAATCTTCATCAAATATGTAAGATAATAACAAATCATATGAAATTGTTCATATAAATATATCATAATGCATTATTGTTACCTTATAACAACATTGATACATGCAAAATTTAATTCCAAATGGACACTTTTCTAGAAAATCTTTACTCAGTAAATAGTGGAGGAAGACAGAGAATCAATAAATAATCAATAAAACAAAGTGCCAATTGCTTTCTTATACAGAGTTTATAAAATCACAAAACAAAAAAAACAGAAAATTTCAATGTTAAAAATCTTCTCAATATATTCAATGACATGAAAACAAAAGATAGCAACTATAGTCCCTTCTGGTACTGCAGCTCTTGCCATTCAGTACCTGTAGGATCTTGCATGATTAACTCAGTGCCAGTCCATTTTTTCATCTGTAGAAATGTGCCTGAGGTTGAGAAAGGATGAACAAATGCTGATCTGAGGGTCTGTCTTCCTTTGTGTCAGTAGATCCCAATCCCATCAATCTCAAAATACATTAGTGAAAGTGTAATCCCTCACACAGCAAAACCTTACCTTCTTAGACAACTTTATCTTTGATAAAGGAGCTCTTTGGACTTACACCAGGGTGCCTCTTCTGAGCCCTTGAAGGACTAAGTCTACTGTATTGCAATCCTGACCACAGCTCCTATAATCTGCTCTTACTAATCTTAAACATCTCCAGGAGGTACATCATGTATACCCACCTATTTCTCGGTTTTCAACTGTTTTCTCTTCAAGAATTAATATTTTCTACTTGCTTGATTGACAATAGTAGGTTAAAATGTAATGTTTACTGAATAATCTTATGCGTAAAGCATTTATTATAATCCATAATGATATATTTAAAACCAATATTAAATCAGATTGTCTTTTCTTTTTTTTCTTTTTCACTGTGGTGAACTTAATATGCTTTTCTTCTAATTTGTCATTCCAAAAGAAAAATGGAAACCTGATTTTAAAATCCGCTTTACTCCCTTGTCCTTACCTACCTCCATTTCACATTCTCTTTCCACTCACCTGCATGTGTTTTATAAAAATTATTCGGTATTTCCATGAAAACTACAGAATTCCATGTGTTCCAACGTAACCTAGGATAGAATTGGGCATCTAGGAGTGAATATTCCCCAACTTCAAAGAGAAGTGTCCCCATTATTTCTTTGTCCTTCACTGACAGTGCTGGCCTGAGATATATGTTTGCTCTATGTTTTCTCTCTGCCTCACGTTGCTGTAATGAGTTGAGCTGTCAGTGCTGAGAATGCTCCAAAAGGACTATGAATATGTAGAATGCAGCAAGATAAGATGAACCGGAGTATATAATGTTGACTCCAAGGACATTGGATTTTTGTATACCATTTTACTAGTATTATTAAGCAATGCTCATTTTTCAAAGGTTTCTCACTCATTTTCATGCAACCTTCCCAGAACATGCACATAAAGGAAGCTGTTCTGAATTCAATCAAAATCACAAAGTAGGTTAGAGGGAACAGGCATGCAAGAAGCCCCTATTATTTACTCGCTGTGTCTTTCCCATTGTCCTTGCTTTCTTTTTAAACTTTTGTCCTTCATGCAGTTCTAGCCCTTCAGCATTCTAGGGATGTTCTGCCAAATACCTTAAAGAAACAGTTTGTGCTTAAAGAGTTTGTTATTGAACCATGGTCCTTGCATCACAGTTTCACTGGCTTCATCATGCATGAGACAGAAATGGCAAAAGAGTGCTAGTAGATTCTCTTTGCAGCTTAAAATTTCACAGGTAATTGTGAGATATTGCCTTGCATTGCTTCTCCTGCTCAAAACTTAAGAAGTTACTACAGCACTGTGTGGTTTTTTTCTTGAACTTTTTATTTTCATTTTTGAGACAGGATCTCAAGTTGCACATATGGGTTTAGAACTTGAATTTGCTTTATAACCAGTGATGGCCAGGATTTCTGATTCTATTGCTTCCATCTCCCTGAGACTACACTATAAACCATCATGCCTGTAATGCACACCACAGCAGCTTCTTCAACCCTCTCCTCACCATTCCCTCAAGACAGAATTGCTCAAAGAACAGGAATCACATCATCCCATCTAGGCTGGCTGCTCAAGGAGCATTCAGGATCCAGTATTGCTTCTGCCCCCAATTCTGGGTTTATCTTTATTGATAACTGTATCCAGCTTTTTATATTAATGCTAAGAGTAGAAATTCAGGTTCACACTTGTGCAGCAAGTACTGTTTTAAAAAATGTATGCAGAGCACACTAGGAATAGTAGTTGGCATTGTTCGCTGACCTCCACACCCATATGCACGAGCATACACATAGCACAATCACAGCCACACATGAAAGAAAAAGAACAACACATTCATCACATTCGTGAACAAAGTAAAAAGCAAATAATCTGGTAAGGATTTAAATGCCTAAGTAGGCTTTAAAAATCTGACTAGAATACAAATTCTTAACCAAGAGAGTATGGGGTTGCTAACTATGACAAACCAAAACAAGTACACCATGGTACTGAAACTATGTAAGTACAACTTGATTTGTCAATAAATCATCTGTTTTTTTTAATTAAGCATTTTTATTTTGATTTTTCATAGGTTATAAATTCATGAAGTATATACGTATAGTGTTTATACCTAGATAAGTGCAGGTGTTAACTCACATATATGAATTAAGTTCAAATCTATAAGAAGAGATGTTAGTGTCTTAGAAAGAGGAACTTTTTGTTTAAAAAGGAAATAGTTGAAAAATTGATTCTCCTTATTAAGATTAGTTTAAATAAAAACAAATATTAAAGTAAGTGGTAATAGAAACCTCATGCAAAAGGGAAGCCAGATGGACCTAGTAAAAACAGATTGACAAGTCTCAAAAACTTTGAATTCAGGTGAGACATTAACTTCTATATGATAGGTCTTCATTTTAAAGATCCATTCCTCACTTGTCTAGAAGTGAAAACACCTGAGACAAAATTTATTATTTAATGAGTTATTCTCAGGGCCTGAAAACTAGGGAAATTTACAAGACATGGATCATGAAGGTCAGTTTGCCACAGCCCCAAAGTGGGAACTAAACACAGGAGTCAGTTCTAGATGGGAAGAGGTTGGACATGGACATACTAAAAGTATCTGGTAGTAAGAAGTTGTACAGGTGTTGAAGGCTGTGACGGCCATGAGTCCCACACTCCTGAGGCTAAAAGTTGGATTACTGTGTAGTCTGATAATTAAGTGTGAAGTCATGGAATTACTTATCCTCTAGAACAACCTATTGATCTTAAGTTTCACTGTCCATGGAACTGAGAAACTCCAATGACTACTCGGCTTTCACTATTTCATCCCAAATAATTACTACTAATTAGATCTGAGAGCATGGACACTGGTCCTCTTGTGTATTCCGATTGCAACTCAACATTGCAATCATGAAGCAGCCCTTGGCTAGATTATTAAATATTCATAGGCATATTAACTACAAGCATGGAAGAACCTGCCTAGCTCACGGATCATAAAGCTAAGTGTGGTCCAAAGAGGCCTCTTGTGTACAAGGAAGAAATGTTTTTAAAAGAAAGTGAGCTGTGGTGGACCTCTGAATCCATTAATGGGGTGGATGAAGCACCTTAAATGATATAAAATTTAAGAGACTCCTCCCTACCTGGCAAATTCCAAATTCAGAGAATCCAGAAGAAAGGTGGTTCAATATTTGAGCATTTTTCTGGGACTTTTGCTCTCGTGTTTATCTTTTGAAAACAGTTTATTAGTACTTCTATTTTATTTTTTGCTTTCTCAATATCATACACACACTATATATACACGTATAATGGGTTGGAGAGATGGCTCAGTGGTTAAGAGCACTGCCTGCTCTTCCAAAGGTCCTCACTTCAATTCCCAGCAACCACATGGTGGCTCGCAATCCATCTGTAATGAGATCTGGTGGCCTCTTGAGGAAAAGACCTGGTCAGTTGTCTTCATATACTTAGACCATAAAATCCAATATGGACAAATTCAACAGAACTGCCATATGCAGGCTGCCCAAGCATGCTTCTGCAGTGCCAGGGCATACATTTCATTTGTTTTGCATATATATATATAAAATCTTCACACAGAATATTGCATATAACTTCTTTCATTTTCTGTTCTATGGTCACTGGAGATTCTATTAGCTGGTATTATCTGATTTTCAGTGAATTTATGTATCTTGTCCTAGTTTTAGTGGAGTTATCACAGCTGTTTGTCATTTTCTTCTCTGGATGATATTGGGCCTTAAACCCTCAAAATTATCCAAATTATCAAGCTTCCAAAATAAAACCATTATAGATGTCTGAACTAAGGCACAAAGCACAACATAGAAACATGATAGTGACTCCTTGGATACTCAAACCGGAGCAGTTGTGAACAGAAATAAAAATATGTCCCCAGGTATGTTTTATATGAAGTAAAGGATTTGAGGAAGTAGATTCGAGGTTATACAGAAAATTGAGGATAGACATTAGGGACTGAGAGTTTTGCTCCATAAGTAAAAGACTTGCTGCTCTACCCTGCTGAATGGCTATCTGAGTTAAGATCTGTTACAGGATATTTTGATCACACAGTGAACCCAGAGATTATGTTATTTAAAAAAAATCAACCATACGTCAAGAGGCACAACAACAAATGAGTTCACCAGAAGTAACCACAGAGAGTGAGGGGAAGTTGGGAGGTCAGAGAAAGAGGCACAGAAAGCAGAAGGGAGGGAGTTTGACAAGTTTTGTTTCATATGGCAGAAGAGGAAGATCATCTGGTTGCTTTCTCTGCCTCTCTGAGCAGGCAGGGTTTCACCCCCAGCTCTGGCTCCTGAGTTTTTCTTAGTAAAATAAAAAAAAATAGCGACTTAGTTGAAACATTTGCCTCTCTAACTGGAGGCAGGTGAGACGGCCATGGGATGCAAAGGTTTTCCCAGACTGAGTCCTCAGCATTAAGGCAGCAATGGCTGCAGACTCAGTCAGTAGCTGAGGCAGTCGCGGTGCAGCAGATAAAAAATCACCACAGATCTCCAGAACCCATGTAAAAGTCAAACACAGTAGTCACACATTTTACTCACTGTGTGGTGCTATGGAGATATGGGATGTAGGAACTTGAGAAGTACTAGAAACGGGAGGGAGTCAGCTAACCTGACTTGTGCAACAGTGCACAACCCCACCAACAACAAAACCTGTTCAAACACACAACCCCCCCCCCCACACACACGGATGGAAGAGAGTGACCTTTTATGTTGTAATGATTTAGAATTCTAGTTTTATCATATCTAGAGAAATATTTGTTTGAGCTCTCCGAAAAAAATAGCTAATATTTGCTTTATCTGATAAAATCAATTGCAATATCCCTGCGATATCCTATAACTCCTTTCTTTGTATTTCCATCAAATTCCTTTGTGTCTTGGTCCAGCTATGACCTAACTGGACTCTATGAATGTGACTGCCAGCGGGGACTGACTGAGAGGCCAACGATGATGGCACTGGGACCTATCTCTTCTGCATGTATTG
>JAQHUG010000203.1:2894712-2906310 GCA_028555095.1 Dicrostonyx torquatus
CATTACTTTGTTAAAAGAGCTATACTTGTAAAATATCATAAACAAGAGTATAAATGTATATACAGTGTGTTCTAATGAAAATAACCTATAATTTGTCTCAATTTACAAAAATTTTTTTAATCAAGAGTAGAAACACATATCCAGTATAACAAATGTAACCTCAATTTTTTATCAATAGACATAAATCTTTATCAATGCAAAATACTTAAGACTAGTAGATGCTTTCTTGGTTCAAAATTAGATTCAATAATCTACCCTTTTCCCTAACATATCTATGTCTTCCCTTCTTTTTAGAACAAGAACCCTGTATCTCATCTCTTTTGTTGAGCTTTTTTTCTCATCATTACCAATAACAACTTGTAACCAATCCCCCTAGATAATGACAAATATCCATAATCCACTGAATGACCAGAAACATTCTATCCAGCCTCTTAGGATGTGGGCATCCTGTTCTTAAAATTGTTTCATGCTCTTTGGGGTTGATGGTATCTTTAGGGGATCCTGGAAAGAATCAGATAATTGTCAAGTCCTGGGAGAAGTAACAGTATAATTTTTGTCTAGTGTCTGTATTATAGAAAAGTACAGGGCCAGTGTCAAATACAGTAGAGAGTAGTCTGTGATGCTGGACAACCTCAGTTAGCCACCTTGAAATTGTCCGGAGCAGTTTATAATCAAAAGCTGATCTTTGCATGGTTTTTATCAGCTTAGTGGCATTATCATAATCCTGGTGGAATCGTCATTGTTGGGCCCCATCCTCCTTTTGGAGACTTCAAAGGTTGCTGTTAGGCATGTTCATAGATCACTGAAGGAAACCTAAACATTTTAAATATCATATGCAGCAGATCTCAAAGAGGTTAAAGGACCATAATTTGTTATGTATATCCAGAATTCAAAAAAGTTAATTGCCAATTATGTGATAGAGACTCAAACCAGAAATCATGTATAGGAAGGTAAATGAAACCTTTTTCTAGAGTTAGTACTCTATATGACCATTAATATCATGGAAAAAGTTATATATATATATATATATATATATATATGTAAACTAATTTTATAACTTTTGAGATTAGATATACCTTTAGTAAAGTTTTAAAGAAACAAAATAAAACCAAAGTATTCTAAGATAGTGGCAGTGGAATAGTCCCTTAGTTTTGATTTTCCATCTGTCCCATGTCAAGTGGCTCTTCTGAAATGAGAAAAAGGTTCTAAATTTTTCTTTAATAAGCTTTCTTTGGTTTAGAAAAGAAGAGAGCCATACTCCAACTTAAAATCAGCCTTAATTTTTTTAATGAACTGAGACTATAATAAGACCATTTTCATTATATGTCTATAGAGAACACCAGGAACAAAGATTTGGAAAGATTTATGAAATTTTGTCTTTTGGAAATATGATGTACCAAAAGGCCAGTTTACTATTTCTGAGGACATTTATCTCATGAAATAAGAAATAATAGAACTTGTTGCATACCATACAAAATAAATTAAAATGTAAGTGGAATAAAGGGTGCAGATTGAAATCCATCTGGCATTCCACAGCCTATGGGATTCCCTTAATCTTTTAGGGACTTCTTCACAGGTTTTGATGAAGAAAAGAATCTTAGGCTTAGCTGGTACAAAGCAGAGATGGGGATAATTGTGATAGATTAATACAGAGTTAACTGTGATATTTAAGAGAAAGGAAAGTGCTTGGAAGGAAATTAAGATATACTCAAAATTTGAGTGTGCGCTTCTCTGAGACAGTACCATCTCAATATCTTTACAGCAGGTACACTTAAGATTTGGTTGGATTTTGAAGCTATTGTCTTTAAAGTTTTGTTAAGAACATAAATTGGGTTACAGGGTGGTTCCGGGGCAGGGGGACACTTTAGCAAGTGTAATAAAAGTCTGGAGACAGATATTGAGGTTCAACCGCAAGATCAGAAAGCAAAGCAGTCAATCAGTGACTCTTACCTCTACCTCAGACCAAAATGGCGATATTGCCTCTATGAATCTTCAGACTGAGACTGAGTATGACACCTGTCTCCTCCCATTTTATATTCCTTTCTAATGCTGGGATTAAAAGTACAGATATTGTATAGAGTGCATTTAACATAAATACCTGTACTCTATGCTTGTAGCTATATGGGAAACGTTTATAGCAAAAGTTAATTGCTGAGGGGTTCTTGATTTTTCAACTTGCAAGAGACTTCAATCAGACTCCAGAATGACTCTGGAAAGTGAGATGGAAGAAGCTGTATTAGGGATGTGTACATGGAAACAAAAAGAATTTCTATACTGTTTATCAAAACCATGTGTGACTTTCCTACAACATACTGACTAAATAATCTGTGAAACCAAAGATAAATGTAAATTCCCCTTAAAGAATTCAATATAATATGAATAAAGTTTATAGAAAATAGAACTCTATGAGAATAAGACTGAAATAAGTGAACAGCATGTCCATAATGCTTGAAGCAGAAACTAGTCATTAAAAATAATAGTTAAATGATTTATTCCAAAATAAGTTGCTGGTTATACTGCCAGACTTTATTCCTTAATGAATGTTATGTATTTATGAACAAAATCCAATGAAAAGTCTCCTTTGTGTTTTCATTGCTAAACCATTTCTCACTTACAGATATTTTATATATATGTGTATATATATATGTATATATTATATATACACATATATAAATTATTTATCACTTAGGGTTTGACATTGCCATCTGATGAAACCACCATATTGTCCTTTTAAATCCTTCAAAAATAAAGCCACCATTACTTTTCTTGCAAGAGAAACATTACTGCCTGCCAATCCAATGATCATTGTGCTATTTATATATACAAATATAGAGGTTGCTGATTGCCTGATATATTAATAATGAGACCCAGACAAAATGTAACACCTTGAATAGTATGCAAATACTTCAAATGTTTTCTAAATTACCCACAGCAGTCTTTGGCTAAAGGTGAACAGAATCTAGTAATTATGTTTATTGATATGTGTGTTTGCATAGCAAGTGTGATTTCCAAAGGTTAATTATTTATACAACCTCTCTGAATTATGTCTCCTGCTGACTTGGAATTTATCTCACCTCAACTGAAATTCAAACAACAAAACCTAAATTTTCCTTTAGTGTGTATTTCTATGTTGTATGAATTGTGAGAAAAGAAACAAATAGAGATTTATACAGATTTTTGAGTGATAACTTATGTGTGGTGTTTATTGAAGTTAAATGTGACTTTACATCACATATAATGAGTACATTATACATCATATACATTAAGAAAGTTTGGGCACTCCCAAAGTTCAGAGAATAAATGACTAGAATGCTTAGCCCTAATGTCTATTACTTGCACTAAGAGTCAGGGAAGACCTGGAAATGTGGATGGGAGGTGGGTGAATTTATGGGCCATATGTTGGGAAAGAATGATGTGATATGGTGACTTTTAGATATTTCATGGTTATACACCAATGATCTCACTAAGGTTGTGGCTTTTTGCACAAAGGGTTATATAAGAGTAGTCCCATCATTTCACCTTGAATTGTGGAGTGACTCACTTTTTTGTCATGCACAGAAGGTCATGCTGGGGATTTCATTTTCTTAAATAATATAGGTACTGCAAAGAGACTCATGTTACAGTGAATAAATTCACTGGATTTATTTGGTGAGTAAAAAAACAAACAAACAAGTAAACAAACAAAGTCTAATTAAAACCAACACCAGTATTCAAAGTAGGAAAAGACAGGTTTCATTCAGTAAAAGAAAGAAAGAGAAGGCAAATAATTGATAATAAAAATAAAAAAGTAATTACATAGTAAACAATTGTTAAAAATTAAGATCCCCTATTGAAATTTTGTAGTTTATCCACTCAATATTAATATTGTAAGATTCCACAAAGGTTAAGGTTATTTAGAGAAGTGATAGATATCAAATATATATGATTGTAAAGTAAAATGAACATTGTCTTACAAAATGTAAGAAAAAAACACATTTGTCATCATGTGAACTAAGTTCAGGATAGGTCTTCTTCACTCAGCTGATTCACATACTATTTGTCTCTGGAATCCCCCTCACAGACACATTTAGAAATATATTTAATGATTTTTCTAAATTTTTATCAATCTGCATACAAAACTACTCATTCCATTTCACAAGAGAAAATTAAGAACCAACTGGATTTTTCTGTGCTTTTCTACTGTGATTTGTTTGCCAACCAGTCCTTCAGTTTCTTCTATTTAATATCAAGTACTTAAGTATTCCATTCATGCGGTGATAATTGAAGGCCTTCCATGGATCCCATGACCTGATATTACTCCTGTTGTTAATCACCTCCCAGTGAATGCTAATGAGACTTATGAGTTACTTCTTTCTGTCTGATGAACTATGGCAAAGTGAATGGGTTTACAGTCAGAAGGGTAGCTCATTATATAGAGTTTCATCTTGTTCTCACTTTCACTCTAGACCAGTGATTCCCAACCTGAAGGTTGTGACCCTTTAGGGAGTTCCAAAATTCTTTCACAGGGGCACCTAAGACTATCAGAAAACACTGATACTTACATTATAATTTAGAACAGCAGAAAATTACAGCTAGGAAGTAGCATTGAAAATGAGGTAAGCACAACATGATGAACTGAATTAAAAGGTGGCAGAGAGAATTAGGAAGGTTGAGAACAATTGCTTTAGAAGAAAGCACTCAATGTCATGGGAAGCAACATATTTAAGTTATCATTTTTGTAATCTTACAGGCTTCTGACTCAATCTAAAGAATGACCTTTATAATTAGTTGATGGAAGCAATCATCTTTTAAAAAAGTAAGCTCAAATGTAAAATATATTACAGTAACTGGTAAGAGCTGGGGTGTCGGGGAACATTCCTAAAGTTTCAAACTATGGTGGATAACTTTGTTGTTTTGTGCCTCTGAAAAGGCAGTAACCTAATGGATGCATGTGTCAGGGCAAAGCATCTCTCTTTCTGGCAGTGACGAGTCAAAGAGAAAAAGAAGGGCAAAAATCTCATTATCAGGTTTAAGTACACCTCTTTAATGATCGAATTCCTTTACCTAAGCCTATGTATGTAAGTCTATGGCTCCACTAACTCCTCATATCACTAAAACGTGGATGAATCCTTTAATGTGTGATTCGTTACAGAACATTTAGGGTATAGACAGTAACTTTTATACCTGTATACTCATGTTCATCTCATAAAACAAAAAATGTGTTCAGTCTATTACCGAGAGTCTCTTTAGTACCCCATTTAGCCAAATGTTATACTTTTCTACATTATTCAAAATATTAAATCCAAAATTTTATTAGAAACTAAAGACAATCTTGTTACTGCTATCATTTATAAAATGGAGTAACTTGAGGCCTCAGCGGGTTCCCTGGTGGGTGCGAGACCATGGCAAGTAAGAGACAGATGTGCCATGCAGAGAGAGCTTGGTATAGAGCTTATTTAGTGTGTATTGAAAATAGCATAAGAGTAAGAGATTATGAAGGGGAGGGGAGAAGGGGAGAGAGAGAAGAGGGACACAGAAAGAGGAAAGAGAGAGGAGAGAGAGGCGAGATAAGGGAAAAGTAGTAGTTACCTCTTCAGAAGATAGACAGAGAGAGAGAGCAGGCAGAAGAGGAGGCAGGAGATCCACTTGCCTTGGCAGAAGTGGAAGGTGAGTTGGGAGTGGACAGAGCTTGTCTCTTAAAAAGACAGCGTACACAGGTGACAGACCAGGCAAACATAGAACAACATTCCTGACTTTCTTTTACAATAAAAAAGTGGGAAGTTAGGTATGCTAAGTTGAGGGAATTGGGACAGTGAGTTATCAAGATTGCTTCCTGCTTATTTGTGGGTGCGGAAGTCTTTTTGCGGGGAGTGATGGGAAAACCTGGGTTCTGTCCTGGGGTAGCTTGTCATTTTTATTCCTGTCAGTGTGTCTCTTGGACTTGGCAAGGTGTTGGCAGAACAGCGGACAAAGTTAAATTTAGGAATTAAAAATATTTTCAGGACCAGAGAATTAAGCAAGCTGTATCTGACCTGTTTAAAGTGAATACTTCAATTCAGTTCCCTGGCGCAAAAATGCTTTGAGTTTGGGAAAACTTAAGTTTTAGACACATACATCGTATAAACAGCAGCATATTTATACCAGAATGACTGACAGATGTTTTTGTACAATGAAAAGTATCTTTAAGACTATGAAAGTTGTCATGAAGAGAAATTTGATAACTTGGATTTGTCCTCAGACCTTTATACGTTGCTGGTACACATCTTAATAACCTGTATTTGTATATCTTAAAACACCTTTTATTTAGAATATGATAAAAAGTTGTACTTAAATTTGTTGAGGTTTCCCTTTTAAACTGACAAATCCTCTCAGCTGTCAAATTGCATCACAGATCTTTGAGAAGGATAAAATTTTACTTGAGTTATTGATTTAAACAAATGACAGAGGACTTACTCCATTGAGTCCCTCCTCAGGGTCCTCCACAGCCATGGAGGGCAATGGCTTCAGGACTGTACTCGCCTTCTGCTGCTTAGTGCAGGGCCTGCCCAATTTTAAAAGATTCTGTGGATTAGGAACTCTGTAGGAACACAAATCTACCTTGGCCTGAGCAGCTAGACTTTCTATTTCATTTGATTTTTTTGTCCACATCTGGAGATCTTTAGGAGTTTAGATGAAAGGCAGTTCATCCCAATGGTTAGTGCTTTCACTTGATGAAGTGAATTGTGGATGGCATTGTTCTGTGCCCACCAGTCTTCTGTCTTCTTTGGAGGAAATAGAGAGCTTCTGCTAGGATCCAACGTGTCTTTCTATTTTGAAAAGTGTTTTAATAATTAAACATTTAAATGTTATATTCCCCAGATCTCTGAGCAGTTGCGGGCTCTATATTAGGTATAGATAAGTTATAACTGCAGTATAGAATCTACCTGGAGAACTGGGTCCAAGCTTGACTGTACTGGTTTTTAACTGAACAGGTAAGATCCATACTTGTGAAAGACAAAGAAGAAAAAACAGTTTGAACAGAAGCTTATAATAGTAGAAAACAGCTTAATAAATTTTGAAGCAGGGCTGGATTTTATATATACAGTAATTTTGTAAGAGATTTAAAAGTACATACCAATTTAAAATATGAGACTTATTGCTTTCTAAGTCTGGAATGAGAGAAAATGAACAGACTATTTAAAACATTTAACAGTAAGTATATGTACATTACACACAGCTGAATTTATTCTGCATAAAGTTCAATGGAAAATGAGTAAGAGAAAGCTGATTCTTTTACCGGGAAAGTAGTCATTGCAGGGAAGGAGATGCACTGCAAGTGGGTCTCTGTGTGTAATTAGAACCTCAGCAATGGATAACGGTAGCTGGTGATGTCCTGTAGCTGGAGGCAGCCCAAGAGTGGTTGCCTGTTAGCAGACTGTCTGTACTGTTTGGCTAGGGGCAGGACTTCATGTGGAGGGCCTGCTGCAGGCACTCTTTGGCTAGGGCCCTCCCTTTATTAAGCTCAAAGAAAATGATGACAGCTATGGCTGCCCATGTGGTGTAACTCTTACATTTAACAGTCCACTGGTAGAAGTTAGAAATGTCAGGCTATTTCCCACAGGTGAGGTTGAAAAATAAATGACTGAATCAGGCCATTATCTATTCATCCACAAGATAATGGGCACTGAGAAAGGGCAGTTGCCTGAGAGGCAGGAGACCAAAAAGGAACAGCATTCTGAAAAAGGGTCCATAGGTTTAACAGGCCCTAGGCACAAAACACTAACGTACTGTCCAGTGAGTACAGTGCTAGGGGAGAACCTGAGAACCTTGTTAATGGGAAGAGGTGATCTACCATGCCTAACTCCCCACCTTTTTATTATAAGAGAAAGATGAGAATGTTGAAATCTGCTGGCCCGGTCTGTCACCTTGGTGTCCTGTCCCTTTAAGATAAAGCTCCGCCAACTCACAACCTCTCCCCCTTATGCCCCCTCCCTTCTGCTGAGGCAAGTGGTTCTCCTGTCTCCTCTACAGCCTGCTCTTGTTCTGTTTCTCTTCTGAAAAAGTAACTACTCCCTTATACTTTTCCCCTCCCTCCTATCTCTCCTCTCTCTTCTTTCTGTGTCCCCCTTCTCTCTCTTTCCCCTTCTCTCCTCCCCTTCATAACACTTTATTCTTATACCATTCCCAATAAACTCTATACCCAAGCTCTCCCTGCATGGCATATCTGTCTCTCACCCATCATGGGACCCACCTTGAGTCACTCACCTCTTTAAAATTAATAACACTAGCTATGAGTGATTGTAAAAACTTGGAAACTATATATATCCAGGATACATCAGTATAGGGTAAAAATTATTTTCAAGGAAAAGAAAGAGGAAAATTTCAAAGAGGAATTGAAGCAAATGAAGATAAAAAGCCCATAGGGCATACGTCAAAGCCTGTTATGCCATATTCAACATTTGAAAATGAACTGAGTCGCAGTAGACAGGGAGAGAACAGCCCTGCAATTTTGATGCCTACAGTCCATCGTTGTTTTCCTTGGTAATTCTATGTTTCTGGCACCTCAACCATCTGGCATGTTCTGTGTATCCAGGACTGCAAATTTTCTATATGTTACTAGCCTCCAATAAGTTCCTTTGAAATGTCAGCAGACATATCCATATTCCCACACCTCTTGAGTGCTACCCACCTTCAAAATCAACATCCCATGAAAAATTCCAGCTCTGCAATCGGCACAAGTCATGTTCAGACCTCGTTGAGTCATAATTAAAGCAGCTTCCAAAAACTTGAATTGATGAGTATGGGGAAATTTCCTGTCTGAGGGGAATTTCAGGAGACAAAATCCTATACCACCAACACACCAGATAACTCTTATGAGAGGATTTCATACTTTGACAGTTTTGAGCTTGAATACAGTGAATTGTCCTGAATATTTCTGGATAGGCTCAAGACAGTCTTCAATTTATTCTGGTATATAGTAATTGGTTCTTTTATTGGTGCTAGTACTTCAACTCTACCAGGCATATGTGAACGAACTAATTTTCTAGTCAAAGCTTAAGTTTTCGGTTTTCCCTCAGCATTTTGCGATTGGATATAGCTGTATATATGGATTAAAAAAACAGGAATATTCATGCCAGAGACTTGTTTTAATCCCAGCACTCGGGAGGCAGAGGCAGAAGGATCTTTTTGAGTTCGAGACCAGCCTGGTCTACAAGAGCTAGCTCCAGCGCAGGCTCCAAAGCCACAGATAAACCCTGTTTTGAAAAACCAAAAAAAAAAAGAAAAATATATAATATACTAATCTAGTATAATATATAACATAATATACAATATATTAATCTAGAATATATGTATATACTAGTTTCGTTATTGCATTACCTTTAAACTCAACTCCCTAAAAAGACTCAGAGGATTGATAAAATAAGTACACTCTTATTGTAAGAATACAACATGAGTAATATCTAGTGCAATTCCCAGTAGCTTTGTCATGTCTTTTGGAAAATATATTAGCACAACTTTTACTCTTTTGATATATATTACCATTCTGGTCTTCTGAGCCCTTACAACAAATGCTTAAGGCTTTTTCTCACCCTATGTGTAACTGTACTTCCACATCCTCAAATGATGCCTGTAAGCTCCACCCAGTGGATTTAAAACTCCACATTTGCTAGAAAAACAAATTTCTTTTGGAGGCCCACTACACAGGGTTAGCAAGGACATCTAGCCTAGTTCCCAATAACATAACTTCTGAAATGTCACGAGTCAGGGTTCCACTTGGGTTCTGGCCTTCCAGTCTCTCACCGGAATGATCCAGTTAAGCTTTGCTTATAACATTGGAATGGTTTTGTAACCCACAGTTCCAAATTGTTCCTCCTTTCTCCTACAGTTCAGTACTGAATGCCTAAGGACCTCATGGTCAGATTAATCAAAGCCATCGCACTACTTTTCTCGATCAATTTTATGTGTTAATTAATATTTTCTTTGTTTTGGACAAATTCTAACAAGGATCAGCATATGAAAAGATGAGGTTTACTATCTCTTAGTATGGGAGAATCTTTACAACATAGCATGAAACCAGCAAGAGAGGAAGGCATGATGAGTATAGCAAGCAATAGGATGGTCATTGATCATATTACCTCTGCAATCAAGTAGCAGATGGTAAAAAGGAAGTAGTAGTAGTATCAAGCAGTAAAACACAGAGTCAGCATCAGAGAAAGGAAAAAAGAGAATCTGGCGTCGAGGTGTTTTCATAGCCTAGAACTGGCATCCAGACGTTTTTATTACATTCAATTGGTAGGAGTTCCTCATGTGGTCACGCTTATCCACTGGGAAACTGAATAATTATTTCTAATTATGTTTCTGGGCACTAAGTGTTTTCCATGTTCTGCTGTGCACATCACAGACTTGATCTCTTGACATCATCATTCATCTGGAGTTATAGGTATAGTGATCTACTTCAGTGAATTCATCCTTAGGTGATGGTATAACCGGTAAGGGCAAATAGGGTATAGTGCAAACAGTTCGAGTGCCCACAGGAAGTAAGGAGAACAATGGAGTTAATTTGTAAGGCTTTGTTCTCCTTAAACAAAGAAATGCTTGCATATAGCATATAAGAAGGATTCAGCACCAGATGTGGAGGTGGAAACAATCCTGAGTATGCTCAGTTCCAGGTAAACATCATCACATGTTCTTAATGAGAAAAGCAGTAACTAAATTGCCTCCTCAAATGAATTAGCATTACAATAAGTAATTTATTCCTCATCATCTAAAAAGAAAGAGTTAATGATTTGGTGACTTTTGATGATTCCTGCTAAGCTTTTCCAAAGAAATCTTCACGGAAATAAAACAGTAAGTTACCAGGTTTTAAATGGAGCGGTGCCTGCCTCACCTGCCAGCTAACAATATGGAATTTAACTTAGAAGAACAAATAAAATACACGGAAGAACAGATATTATAATGAGGAAGAAGTTACTGGATCTAACTGAAAAGTGAAAAGCTACGTGCAGCTTGATCATTTAGGCAAGCTTTTCAGGGCAGTCAGAAAGTTTGCATCCATTTGGGTATTTTTGATTAAGTAACAAGCAAAGAATTTCAGATCATGAGACCAAAAGTTATAAGGATTAAGACCAACTTCATAAATCTATTTTAGGAACTGACAGATATTATTTCAGCACATAATATCTAGCCTTAGCACAATTTTTACTATCACATTTTATCTCACTATTATAGATATAGAAACCTTAGAAGCTGGCACAAAAAAATACAAAACATTTATGGGAGCTGAAAGTTATCTTACTCACATGCAAATGCCCAGCAAAGATAATGAGTGTCTAGGAGCCAGGCATTTGAATGAATTCCTGTATTCGAATGCCTACAAAATAAGTTTAGCAAGTTAATGAGTTTAGATGAATTTTAAAAGGACATTGTCAAATCTCTGGTTTTCAAATGAAATCAAAATTTTAAAATAAGCTTTGTTGTTCATGTATATTCTTGAGAAGTTGAGCTGTAATGTAGTTTTTGAAATTAAACCAAAGTACTGATTCCTCCTTAGCAGACAATAAAATATTTTCCCGAGAAAGAAGAATAAATACACTTAGAATCTCTCACAGAATCTGTGTTCTACACATACTTTGAGCCATT
>JAQHUG010000203.1:2906871-2925335 GCA_028555095.1 Dicrostonyx torquatus
AAAAAAAAAACACCGCATTTGGGGATATTGATTCCTGAGTTCCTAACTCCTTTCTTTTCACATAATCCCAGATATACAAAGTGGGGAATGCTATGTGAAAACTTTTGATATTTATAAATATTGTTTTCAAAAACGTTGCTAATAGACATCTTCACAATGAGCACGGCACATTTAAAATGCACTAAACACGATTGTTATAAATACAGATTTTAAAAAGTTTTATATTGATATTTTAAAAGTGATTTTCACTTTCTCTTGCTAAATAATGATAGCATATTCCGTATATTTCCTCACAATTCATTATTCTATTCAAAATATAATGACCTAACCATTCTGTTACTTTTCATTGGCAGATTTGAAAACAGTAAGTTAATTTCAATTACTTGAGATTACAAACTATTATTTCTCTTTTCTCATGTATATGATTACTATCTCTATTGAGGTGTTAGATACTCCAATTATTAATTACTGGGTGTACATGTTAATGGACTAAAAGCACAAAATAAGTAACAAATTGGGTTCTGAAAAGCAATTTCAATTAATTCAATTTACTAATTCTCCAATGCAGTTGATATTAGCATTTGCAAGCTGATATCCCTATAGTAGAATATTTTTTGTTTATGACTGAAATGATGAAGAGGTATATTCTACTGCACATAATATTTATGAAATATTTTCAATTTGTTTGATTGAATTAAGGACTCCTTGTGGATTACTTTCTCATACTAGGTCCTTAATAACATTCTAGGAATAAAACAAAACAATATTGGAAAGAAACTCTATCATAGACATTTGAATTCAGGAAAATGACTCAGTAAGTGAATTTGATGTTTACATTGTTCTGTGGTTTGCATGTGGATTTGCCCCAACAGCTCCTGTGTTTGAATAGATGTGCCTCAATTGGAGGTATTGTCTTGGACAGCTGTGCTAAGGAACAGGAGGTGACTGAGTTTCATTTCTAGCTGTTGTGATAAAATACCTTGAAAAAACCAACATAGGAATTGAAAGATTTTAGCTCGCAGCTCCGAGGTCCAGTCTATCATGGCAAGGAAGTCCCAGTGGTAGGTGCCTGAGGGACCTGGTCGTATCACATCCTAATCACGAAGGGAATAAAGACTTCATTGCTATTCCATGCTGGCAAAGAAACTGTCAATATTCTCCTCATTTCCTGAAAGTTTGAGTGACAGTAAAGTCTTACTAACCCTGCATAACTTTTCTCTTTATATTGTCAGTCGCTGTTTCATCCTCCTATTAAATCTAGCTTAATTTTGGCATTTGTATAAGAACATTTTGTGCTTATGTGTGGTACTTCTATTTTTATGTCTTGCTTATTTCACTTAACAAAATGTATTCTATCTTTGCTCACATGACCACAAATTATAATATTTCACTGTGTTTGATTCCTGAGATACATTCTTTTGTGTATATAAAACAATGTTTTCTTTATCTGTTTATTAACTGGGCATATATTGGGCAAACATATTGGCTTACTTATAATTGAACTCAAAATTGTAACTTTGGTATATTCCTTCAGCTCTAATTAATTCAGCAACATTTATGAATATGTCCATAGTCTAGATTATAGCAATCTATTAAAGTATTGTAGCATTACAATGACTTTAGGCTTCTAGAAATGGATGAACACATGTATCAGAGAGCAAGAACTGATGTTATTGGTACTCATGATGAGATTTACTAGTCATGCTGTGGCAGCAGAAAACTGAATCCAGGCTCTCCACAGGGCCTTGGGAAAAGTTGAGGAGCCAGATAAACAGCTCTAGTGACCCAAGACGTGAATAGACTCTTCCCTAGGTACCTTGAGATAAGTATAGGAGGAATTTATGTGTGTAGCTCTGGTAGGTTCAGTTTTACAACTGAACTTGCAGCTAACTACCCTAGCATAATAAGCTGTCCAGAAAGTCTCGGGGACCCTGCCATTTGTGATTCTGTATCACTGGGATTATGGATGTGCATCACTCTGTCTAGATTTTATGTGGGTCCAGGGGATTGAACACAGGACCTCATCCTTGCAGCTCAAGCACTTTAGCAAAAGACCCATCTCCCAAGTCTATCTTACAGGTATTTTCTCTTAATAAAACAGTCGACAATTTGTACAGTCATAACCTTCAGAAATAGAGGATGACTTTCTTATTTTCAAAGCACATTTATTGGAGTTGTTAGCTAGCCTCGTAGATGTCAATGACTCCCCATTTATAAAGAGCTGAAAATTAACATATGTTTTAGAAGAAGTGGTCTCCATTCTACTATGAAGAATTTCAAACATTTCTCTTTGCCTCATAGATCTTATGGCTTACTCATTTTGTTGTCTTTTCCATGATAATTTTCTTTGTATATAAATCTAGTTGTCCTTCACCGTGGAATTTTTGGAATTGACTGTTATAAGACTAAGATGTGAAAGTTATAGAGCGAAACATGGATAATGGTCATTGTCATATCAAAATTCATCAATTTTCTTATAAATATCAGTTTATTCAACTAGTATGAAACTCCTATGTATCCACAGCATCTAGTCCATTTCCAATGAAATGAATTGCCAGGCAGTGGTGGCACATGCCTTTAATCTCAGCACTCAGGAGGCAGAGGCAGGTGGATCTCCAAGAGTTCAAGGCTAATCTTATCCATAGAGCAAGTTCCAGAACAGTCTCCAATACTATAACGAGAAACCTTGTACTGAAAAAATAAGGAAAAAAAGGAAAGTAATCAGATTATGCTATTTTTTTTTACTAAATTTAATAAAATTAATTATTTATCATTATTCATTGCAGACATCTCTAAGGAAATCATTTCCATTCATGTCTCTTATAAGACATATAAGAGTACATTTCTATTATTTAAATTACATTTTAACAGATATGAGAAACAAAAATCACATTAGTGACTATGATGTATGATTATACATTACATTGTTTAATACTTAACTAATCATTGCTCCATATTTTATGATTCTTCAAGTGGTATTTTAAGTATTTCTACCTGATCCTAAACTCTAACCTCTTAAATTGCAGTTACTCAACCAAATACATGCTTTAATGTTTGGATGGTCAACTTAATAAATCTGCAGTTTGTGGCTTAAAAAATGCACAATAGTTTATAAGACTTGAGATAAAGATAGTGACTTCAAAAAAATTCTCAACCAGTTCATTTCAAGTAGAGCATAGAGCACCTAGTGATAAAATACAGAAGCAAATAAATATTTGTGCCATTACACACTGTTAGCATGATTGCCTTTGCCTTTACCAAGAAACTTGATCTGTCTCCTTTCCAGATTTTAAATTGCTATGGGTTTCTTATTACTTTTTTTTCTTACTTTGAGGCAAACAAAAATAAAGACAGTATCTGGAAAAGTCAGATTTATAGAAACTGCTGCAACTGCTGAATACTAAACCACCTGGAGCAAAAGTGAAAAGTGTAGCTCCTGAAATGAAACATCTATGTGTTCAGGAGCATGGATATGGGGGAAGCATCTTGATAACTGATCAAATTGTTGCTCAGCCATAGTTTAGGGATTGCTTGAATAAAATTCTCTGTTGTTGCACACTGCCAGACTAAAAATAAACATGTCATCATCAGTGTGACCCACTGTGTGGGGCCACATTTATTGTGAATAGTAAAATTCAGGATATTTTGTAGTGTATGAATTACAGTTTGGGGCTTGGAGTTCATACAGACTTTCTGGGGTAAACATCGCATCAGACACGTTGATGGACAATAAAAGCTGTCTACCTCCATGTCATGAGTCTATATACACAATCCAATACCACATGCATTCTAATCCATTCACTATTGATTCACAATGCTTAAATGAGTCAGGAAAGCTACCATAGTCCACCTCATTTTTGGTGTGTATACAAAGGTGTAACATAAAATGAACTGTGTGCCTCTGTGCTGTTGAAACAGAGCTGTAAGTGATTTTGTGACATACAATAGAAACATGTATTAAAATAGTTTTTAAACGTATCACAAGCTCTAACATATTGCAGTGAGTAGACTGAGTAACCATGAACATATCTCAGCATATGTATGACAAAGGCAATTAATGATTCTCTACATAAAATGACAATTACTGACACTGGGAAGCCACCAATTTCCAAATATTTTCACTGAAAACTGTTCCGCTATTCAAGTATCCTTGCCCCTCAGAGGAGGAAACTCATTTCCCATTCTTTCACAATGTATGTAAGGATTTTCCATGGTTGTCTAATGCTCTAAGGTATTCATATTCCTCAGAATACTGAACTTATAAACTTCAGGAGACTTGAACCATGTGCTCATTATTTTGGAAAGTTGCCTTTGTGACCTTCGGTAACCCATGTGGTATCCTGTCAATACATTCTCTCTTAATGTTATTCAAACTTAAAGTTTATAGAGTTGTGGCCTCACTCCTGTGAAACTTAAGAAAAACAAATCTGGAGGTTGTGAATACCTTCTCTGCCTTTCAGTAGACTCAAGAGAGCCTAACATGTATCTTACCTTAAATCCCCAAAAGTGAGAATTTCCTTCATAATTTGTTTTGTAATGGAGGATGTTTTTAGATGTTGCTGTTGTTTGTATGCATACATAATGCAGTGTATATGTGTTCATGTACATTCTATGATCTATTTATGAGATGCGATCACAGAGATAGCTGTTGAGTCAGTTTTTCACTTATTAAACAGGGATTTGTTTTGTTTTGTTTTGATATGTGTAGTTGTATTCACTAGTCTAGCTGGCTAGTACACATCTGAAGATTCCCCTGTCTGCACTTCATATCTCCCCATAATAGTGATAGAATTAGAGATGAGCCTACTGTGTTTGACTTTACATTTATTCTGACTTCAATACTCAGCCACATCCCCAAGCTCTCTTTCTAACTTGAATTTGTATTGAAAATAATTTTTCATACAATATATTCTGATCATGACTTCCCCTCCCCCAATAACTACCATATCTTCCCCTTTTCCCAACCCATTCAGCTCCATATCTTCTCTCTCTGTTTCTTTTTCTGTGTCTTTATCTTTTTTTCCCTGTCTTTATGTAACAAACAGTAAAAGAAAAAGAGCACAAGAAACACACTTATACACAGATACAGATACATACACATACAAAATAAAGTAAGATAAGAGATTTTTAAAAAATGTCCAAAGACATTCACAGAAATAGCAATGAGTTCTTGAGTTTAGTTTTTGTTGATCTTTTACTTCTGGGCTTGGAGCCTACCTTTAAGTGGGGTTTGTTTTACCAGTGAGATGCCATTGGAGAAAACTAATTTTCCCTTCTCAAGCATTTGTCAGTTGGTGATGACTTCTTGGTTAGTGATGGCATATCCTTTCAAATCCTCCCCTCAGTACTTGGGACCCCTTTATTTTGAATCTATAAAGACCCTATGCATTCTGGCATGGTCTCTGTGAGTTCATATGTCAATTAGTCCTGCTGTGTTGGAAGACACTGTTTCCTTGATTTTTTACAAGTCATGTTGATGGATGAATGGGTAGAATGCTTGTTGCTTCGTTTCAATGCCCAGATCTCCTGCAAAATTTGGGTTTGGAAGTATATGTCCAGTCTCAGCATTCTTACTGCGAAATACAAGATGGATAGAGGAGAATTCCTCACAAAGTTGGTAGACCTGGTAGCCGGGTACATACAGAAGTGAACAGTGAACAGATCCTATCTCAAAAAAGGTAAAGAGACACAACATCTGAAATTGTATTCACTCACTTACCTGCACACACACAGAAAGACATAAACATCATGGATACACATGTACATCACACACATACACACCACACACACACACACACACACACACAAACACATAACAAACCTTGATAAAAACACAGTTTCTTAAATTAACTTTCTCACCTGAATGGTGGGTTATGACTTGAAACTCTTAGGTGGTAGAGTGATATTTTGCTTTGAATCCCTTAAATTTCTTTTTCTCTGCATATTTCCAAGCATCTCCATGGCAAGCTGTATTTCTCTACTACTTGATTGGCAGTTTGGACATTTAAACTTGCTTTTCTAATAGAGTTTTAAAGCAAGGATAAATAATTTGGGGTAAATTAAGGTATAACTTACAGCAAGCACTGGAGGCTGGCTGCGTCAACCAGTGTTTTTACTTGATGGTATTTAATATATTCACACGATTTTATATAAACCTGTTCTGTAACTCATGATTTAAAGAGTATTACTTCAAAAAGAGAAGAATATTACTTCTTTTTTATTTCACACAGTCAACTATGAGAAACATTTTCTTTGATTTCTAACAATATATGTATCAGGAAAACTTTGGCAATAAAAATGTTTATTATGTTGTAGCATGAGGAATGAGTATAAAGAAATCTCAGTTCGCTCATAACTGTACTTCCAGCTGAAGTGTGACAGTAAATCTAGAAATGAAATGAAAGATTAACTCATGGAGACGGCAGTGTGGCAGACACATATTACTGCCATATTGCTAGTCTTTGCAACACAGTGAGCTACAATTTTTTTTTCATGTCATGTGGTTCAGTATCCAAGTGTGCAAAAAATATTTCCTTCCGCTGATGATATTAGATGGAGTTCATTCCACCGGATCTGGTAGAAAGGCCATTAGTTAACAATATTACACTGATCCAGATGCTACTTCATATTGACCCCCATGAGGATCTCAAGGAGTGTGTTGATTTCACAGTGGGACTTCAACATCAAACAAAGGAATGGAGCCACACATTGTGGTGTGAGCAATAGAGTTCCTGAGCCCCCCCCCCCGCTTTTAATTCACATCAAATAATTACAGGAGGAAGGAAATTTTCTAGATTCTTTTTTGGTTAGAATTTGGGGGAATCAGCAGGCAAAGTAAGAGATAAATGTGGTACTATTCCTTTCTCAACTAAACACTTGAGATTGATAACCAAGGAAGTGGATCAGCTGGATTTGAGACCTGGAAACTCAGAGCTCCAACTGTACCAACAATATTGCTCACAGAGCAAAGTGATGTGTGAAGGCAGAAGACCTAAGGTCAGGGGAATGCTGGGAGACAGCTTCCTTGCCATGGTAAACAGGTGACAACAGTGGCTCTAACAAGCTGCATGAACAGGAGCAAGAGGAGGCAGAAGGGTGACAGAGTGAGAGGCATGATGAATCTTATGGGAACTTTAAAAGATCTCTGGGGACATTAAGCAATCAGAATTTGGAAATATGAACTATGTATACCAGGTGCTGCTGTGACAGAGGCAAGTAGGGTAAAAGCTTGTGAAATATGTTGCTAATGAGAGCTCATTTGTCCTGAGAGCTGGCAAGGCCTGGGGATGTAGGCCTATACCTTCAAAGGGCTCCCTGAATAACAGAGATGATGGGATGATACACATGAAAGATAATGGAAAGCAAATGAACCATGGAAAACACAGACAGCTGCTCAGAGATCTGAAAGGTAAAACTTTGAGCAGAACTTTACAGGAAGCTTTGTATTGACCACTGTGTGGAAGGACTGAGACTGCAAACTTGCAAATAAAGGAATGTTTCTCTACTCTTGGTATCTGATATTCTTTAAAATTAGATAACAGACTTTCTATTATTTATCTTTGACATATCAACTAAATATAATAAATGACTCTGCAAATACTACCTTCAGATGTAATTCTAAAAGACACAAATTTAATGGCTGTGATAGTTGGCCCCTGAAGAAACCCTGATTGCCTTTAGTAGATTTAGTGCTTTCAGGTAATCCTCGATAAAGACTTCCACCTCAAAATTGGATTTTATATCTATAACTCAAAGCCTCTTATGTCCAGATATTTACCACATTCTCTCTGTAGTTCAAAACAACTACCTCATCAGAGTTTTGCAGAGTAAATATAAGGTGGTGAATGTACTCACAGTCTTCATTTGTTGATTTCAAAGTTTCCAGAGAACAGAGACCCCATAATTAGTAGTAAGGGGTACTCATTAAACCTCCTGATTAAATTTTACTGTATCTATTTTTTGAGCTGAAGTTATCAAACACAGAGTCTCATGTGTGCTAAGCAAGTACTATATTACTGCTGATACTGCTACTCCTATGTCTATGTTCTATGTGCCTGGGATTGGCAGGCAGACTTTCATGCTTTCTCATGACAAATTCTCCTTAGTTTCCATATGCAATGTTAGTCAAAGTGTCATGGCAAAATTGTTTATTCTCTTTTGTTATTTGTGGGCTTCATCAAGTCCTCATTTTCCAAACAACAGTCCTGATATAATGAACCTCCCTCATGGATGGATCTGCCAAACTTATATGCTCATTACCATAGCAACCATTTTCTTCACGGACTTGCTGGTTCCCAAGAGAAGAATGTTGAGTCTTGAATACCTTGCCTTGTGTTAGCTTTGAAACAATAAATTTGAGGAAGCAAAACAATGGAACTTTTTAAAATTTTTCTTTAGGGCCTTTTTTTTTTTTTTTTTTTTTTTTTTTTTTTTTTTTTTTACAGGGTTTCTCTGTGGCTTTGGAGCCTGTGCTGGAACTAGCTCTTGTAGACCAGGCTGGCCTCGAACTCACAGAGATCCACCTGCCTCTGCCTCCCAACTGCTGGGATTAAAGGTGTGCACCACCACCGCCCGGCTGTAGGAGTCATTTAAATAAAGGACACCTCTCTCTGAAAATGATATTTACTTGTTGCCTATTCTCGTATGTGTGTACATTCACATGCCACTGCACACATGTACAGCTCAGGTAACAACCTTCAAGAATGGCTTCTCTCCTTCCACTGTGTGGATCGCTGGAAGTGAACTCAGATCATCAGGCTTGGCAACAAATGCCTATACCCATGATCTGTCTCACCAGCCCTGATCTATAATTTTTTTATAAATAGAAAACAAAGTATTCATTTATAGAAGTGGTTATTTTCTCCCGTGCCACAGGCTCTAACCTCCTGCTTTCCTTTCCTGTTGAAATATTTTAAGGAGATTGTTTTAAGATAGCCATTTCTGCCGGGTGGTGGTGGCACACACCTTTAATCCCAGCACTCGGGAGGCAGAGGCAGGCGGATCTCTGAGAGTTCGAGACCAGCCTGGTCTACAAGAGCTAGTTCTAGCACAGGCTCCAAAGCCACAGAGAAACCATGTCTCGAAAAACCAAAAAAAGAAAAAGAAAAAAAAAAGATAGCCATTTCTTACTTAGAAATCTTTCAATCAAGCTCATGTGATTACAATTCCTGAGGCTCTTACACACTAATGAATCTCCTGCTATCTCTCTCTTGCTCAGTGTACAGGCCATTGCTCCTTTATTAACCCTCCTTTATCTTTCTGATTACATTATGAATTTAGTCATGATTCATAAATAGACCAAGGGAACCATCTGATGTACAGAAGTTAAAGATGGCTGTCTTTTTCTCTTTGTAAAACATGACACTTCAAGTATACGATCCTCAGTTTCAGCCTCAGATTCTGAATGCTGTCTCCCAGGGACAGCTGATTCTTTTTACAGTGCATATTTTTCAGTTCCACACAATGCTGCCCATTGTTCCTGAGGGAGTGGCACCCAGGTGACTTTAGGTGGAAACCACCCTATTGCTTTGAAAAGTTAAAAATATTGCTCTTAGGTTCATAAATTCTGTTCATTTCTTTCTTTTGTCAGTATTAATGTCAGAAACAGTCTTTGGAATTTATTGAAAAGACCCCCCCCCAGCTTTCAAAGATAAAAGTACTCCAAGCTGTTGAACCTTGTTTTAAGCAATTGCTATGCAAAGACCAGTGCTGGAAGTGAACTTTGAGGAGGGAACCAGAGAAGGGTGATTATGGACACTGGACTCAGGAACCTTGTGAAGAAAGTACAAGCAGATGTGCCCTATGTCTTAGATTGCTCATGTTATTGCCACTGTTAGACAATAGTTGGTTTGTACATCTCATAATCTTTATTATTGATAACTAGGCAGAGGTTCATTTAACTTAAATATTTCTTAAAAAGTATGGGGGGGGGCAGTGGGTTTTATATAAAATCTCCTGAACTCTGAGAGTAGTTGTAAATTCTATCATATCCCAGTGTCAGTCTTCTGACTTTGACAACTGGTGTTTATATGAGAGGCTATTGCATGAAGATAGGCATCTTATGTACACAGGTTCTCTACTGGTTGGGCATATTCAAGTTAGTCTTAATCTATATTAAAATTGAAGTGGTTTTTAAAAATGAAAATATATAAACTGTCATTTTTTTTCTTAAAAATGAAAGTTCTCAGGAAAATGACATGGTAGACAATCAATCATTAGAAACCATGAGAAAGAAAAATTTGATGAAAAGCAGAAAAATGACATATTTTCTTTAATTTTATGTTTCCAATGTATTAGATTCAACAAAGGACTCCTTGAATTTTATTAACTATGGCCATCCTAGTAAATGGTACCAGATTTGATGAACGATTAACAAGGAGTAGGTGCTCTTAATCAAAAGCATATTTTAATGGTTTTGATCTCTCTGCATCATTTTTTATTGTAACTCAGAGGATAGTTTCCCTACTTTTTCAGAATTCATCATTTTTACACAATAGCAGTAGAGCAGGCCTTTCGTTTGTTAGTCTTTCTGCACAGCACTTGCTTGCACCTAACAGATTTGTCAAAGGTGACAGGATCAATGGTTTATATACTTTTGACTAAAGTGACAATTATCAATCTTCATTCAGAGTAACCAAATATTTTGTTGCAAATTCATTAGCATAGTCTATTGCAGAGAGGTGAATCTTTCCTTATTTCTGAAATAACTAGAGTTTGATAAAGACCAGTACTTTGTCTCTTTTTTTCTGAATTGTGGGATCTTTGGATCTCATAGAATGTACAAACTCAATAATCTGACTCAGATAAAAATACATCTTCTTATGTCATTAGGTGAGATATTGAATCAGAAGATGGAACTCCAAGCTACTATAAAACCTGCACCAGGCACAAGAAACCTCTTCTTAAGATGTTGGTCAAGGAATCCCAAGAGAACGCCCCTAACAATGTAAGTTACTGCTCTTGCTCTTGGTTTCCTCTCCAAGGTTGAAGGCAAGTCCCTATTGATGATGACATCCTACATTTCAGACACAAGGGTGAGATGATTTGACATGTCTCTAACCTAACAGCTTCCTCCCTGATGATTGGCTTTCACGATACTAGTGGGTTCCCTGCAAATTGCCAAGGGTGGGAAGCAATCAATAGTCCTGCCCAGCTGTGATACTTATTAACCACAACGTGGAGCAACATTGAAAGAAACTCCTAAAGTTGCAATAGTGGCATTCATATCTTGGCAGTAGCAAGAGCTATCTAAGTCAATTCAGGGCTGGTAAACAGGAGGGAAATCAGGACTGGTACTGCAAAACTTACAAACGATTGTTCCTAGCAAAGTCACAATTTTTGGAGAATAATCTACTACTTCTACTTTACTAAAACAGCATGGTTCTTTTTTAAATTATAGATTCATATATTGAAAGAATATGTAAATAGATCTTCAGATATTAAAAACCAATGTCTCACAAAGCATATAGAAATATTACTGCTAGATAAAATTGTGATTAATTGTAACACTGTCATTTTAAGACACTTTTGAGTAACAAGAGAAATGTGAACAGTGTTTCCACAGCTCATTTCAAAAAATGTCTCCCTTCCGATTTTATTTTGTCCATGTATCTTTATTTGCAACTATTAATTACAAAGAGTTATTGGTATGATTTAAAGCCTCTGGTTTCTGGAACATTGTTAATGCTTGGCCCTCAGTGGAACTTCTCTTGGTTATTCTGCTGTTACAATATTCTATGAAAATTCTGAAGCTTTGGGTCTAGAGGACCAGCTTCTTCACAGGGTTCAGCAGATCACACATGGGGTGTATATTGGGGTGGGCCAATTCATAACCCTCCTTCTGAGCCTGGAATTATTTATTGCACTATAAATATCAAACTATACCCATAGCTAAGTGTAACCCACACTTATCAAAAAAAGTTCTCTTTGTATCAGAGGAACATAATTACAGAAAATAACAACTGGTCAAAATACACACAACTCATTGTGAGCTACCCAATGGGCACATTTACAACATCACTATAGCAGCTAAGGCTCAGGGAACATTGTGGAATCATGGGACAGAAAGGTTCTAAGAGACAGAAAGTTTAGACAATGAATTCTAAGTTTAGTGTGGGATCCTGTCTTAAAACAATAAGGTGGGGCAGGATTGAAGGAAGGAATCTGACACCAACATCTAACCTCTACATCCATGTACACACACTCATACAAACATATGCACATGCATACATATGCAAATACATGAAAAAATATGTGAAGATCAAACACAAAATGCCACCCAAACATTTTATATTGCCTTTATACTACATAGAAAATTTTTGATAAGAAGCTAAATACTAATAAACTGCCATTTGTTTCTTTACGTATAGTATCATGTAAATAATAGTATCATGTAATACGATTTTTGTGTTTTCTAAGTTTAGTTTCTAATTAATGATGCTATCAGGAAGATTGTGGAAATCTTAGGTGGCATTGCTTGGGCAAAGAAAGAACATCAGTAGGAACTGATCTGTGAGATCATATCATCATTGCCTTCATCCTGCCTTCCCTTCTATTTCTTGACTGGCCATAAAGTAGGCAGCTGCCTGCTGACACATGCTCCTACTGTCATGTTGGTCTGTCCACTCATGTAAGACCAAGTGACCATTGACAGGACCAGGTACAACTGTGATCCAAAACATAATATTTTCTCTCTTAAGGCTACCAGGTGTTTGATCTTGGAAATGGAAAGTAGCTAACACCCATTCAATAGCTGCAATAAACTACTGACAGTTATCCCAGATATATGTTCCTGTTAGTACATGAAGCTGTAATTGTTAGTGCAGAAACCGAAAGGAGAGACACCTTCCCTCACACTTCGTTAACATCTTTGAATGAGATGATATTTTTTGCTGACTTTATATGGTTATAATAGCAGTTACAGCAGTTTCTGCTTGTCTATATTCTCTTGTATCATACATCCACAAATATTTCTTTAGTATGATTGTTGCTGCTGAGAACTGACCATAAACCCTTGTGTCTGTCAAAAAACATTTTATAAATGAGCTACTCAGTCAAACCCTACTTGCATAAACAGTTTTGAGTTAATATAATGCATTTTATGAAGTCACAAAGAGGACCTGATCATACTCCAACCTATATTATACGCAGTTCAGGATCTTTGTAATATTTTAAGGAAATTAGCTGAAATCAAAATATACGTTTAATTTGTTTCCTTAAAAGTTGTAATGCAATGTTCAATATAAGAATAATATTAACATTATCTTATGCCTGTGTGTTTCACATTTCTTTTCTAAAAAATATAATGTGTTTCTTTTAAGTGTATTAATTCTCTACAATAATACTTATAGGCATTAGAAAGAGCACTTGAACGATGACTTAGATAGAATTAAGGGAGGATGTGATTTTCCATTTTCCACACACCTGAACAAATGCTGGAATCCATAAAATGATCCCTTGCTCTCCCAGTCTTTGCCTTGCAGTGCTGGGCTCTGGGCACAGAAAGCAGGCTCATGATGAATGTGTGTGCATTAGAACAATGGAGCTGCTCTTTGGCAACTCAAGCCACAGACCAAACATTCCTAATTAAGATGTTGTCATTTTACCTAGGGGAAAAGCTCTGGCCAGATTCCAGAATGCCCATAAATAAGAGAGACTGCCAGAAATATGAGAAAGAATAGTTTCAAGCAAAAGTATCCTTACATGATTAAGGACATAATTCAGCCAACTACCAAAACTGATTTATAGGTTAGCAATATAAAGGGCTTAGGTGATGTAGCTGTTTGTGCAGCGCACCTCCTGCTGGCCAACCGGGAATTTACATGTGGGAAACACCCGCTCAACTGTTCAAAAGATAACTTGTTCTTTATCTCTTTTATAAGAGATCATTTCTCATACTAATTTTTCTCGTAGATATGTATCCTTATTTATCAATGCCAATGTCTGACACCCAAACGTATACACTAACACTCAATTTGATTACAGGTTTTTTTTTTAACTGTTGTTTAAAATATATGCACTCCCTTAAGAAAGGATGAGCAATTTTTTTTCTCTGTGTCAAATGCATACTAACATGGCTTGTTTTCCTTGCAGACATGGTGGTATTTCATTTGTCTTCTACAAGATCTATATCACCCCTTCGTTGAGGCTTCATTCTAAGATCCATCTTTTCTTCAGCTTTCCCTTTTTAATCAGTTAATCCTATCCTAAAATTCATTAACATGAAATTGAAATCTTCAGCTGCATGATGTAAATTTTAGTTTTCCTGAAAAACTATTTCTATCTTTTTTTTTTTAATACACAAGTTGGGACAGGTTAACCCATCATCTGTGGATTCAAGGCAGTAAAAGAGCATACATCATGCCTTCTTTCTCTCTCTCTCTCTCTCTCTTTCTTTTTTTCTTTCTTTCTCCTTTGTTTTATGAACACAGTCTCACAGACGCTTTCACATTAAAGACAATTCCAAGCAATCTGCAGCTGGAGAACAAGAAATGCCGAGTTACCTCAAACTGACATCTTGATCTTTTTCTTTGAGATCTCCATAGGAATCCATCATTGCAGGCATAAATCAAGCGAATCCGGTGGCTTTGCTTACTCCACATGGAGTGCGGCACGTCTCCTGTGTGTTGTAATGTTACTACAGTGGGAGATGCTTTGCAAAAGGAAGCCAGTGCCTTTTGTGCAATCACTGACAGCAAACTGCTTGTATCTTTACTGATCATCATCTCCGTTGGTGTTGGCCCTGTGTTTCTAACAGTCTCGGGGCTGCTTTGAGAAAGTGAACTGAGAGATTTCCAGTTTAGGGACAGAATTTCTTTGCAGAAGCAACACATCCTTGGCAATGAACATGTGCAGCCTCAAGCCTTTCCTTTCCTTATTCTTCAGTAGGCTGACACAATTCCCAATGTGGCCTTAGGAAGGTATCCTGTGTTCCATGCTGGCTTATTTCCCTACCATGCTCCGAAGGGGAAGCTGAGAGCAACAGGTAGCCATCTGTACCTGATCCATGGCTCAGACGCCATGCCCCCTCCCAACTTTCTGCTTCCTTTTCCTTTCTCTTCAGGAGGCTGAGTGAAATAGGAAAGCCTTCGTTTTTACTAGTGAATTTCTCTTTTGCTTTTAAAAAAATCCAGTTCTTTTTTATGATGCATGGTACTTATTCACTTTAGTTTGCCTCCTATAAAATGATAAAATACATTAAGCCACTCTGTTCTCTTTGTTGTTGAATCAATAACATTGCTTAGATTTCAAGACATTTATGATGGAGAAGAAAAATATTATAATGAAGAAAGATGTAAATTAAAATAGTTACAGCATCTTGGCATTTGTATTCCTGAAGCTTACATCTGTAAATGTTCCAAAAAATAAAAACCTGAAGTTCAAGAAATGGAAGGCTGCTTTGATTCCACTGAGCAGGGATAAGAAGTTAGAGGTAAGCCGGGCGGTGGTGGTGCACGCCTTTAATCCCAGCACTCGGGAGGCAGAGGCAGGCGGATCTCTGTGAGTTCGAGACCAGCCTGGTCTACAAGAGCTAGTTCCAGGACAGGCTCCAAAGTCACAGGGAAACCCTGTCTTGACAAAACAAAAAAAAAAAAAAAAAAAAAAAAAAAAAAAAAAAAAAAAAAAAAAAAAAGAAGTTAGAGGTAAAATTTCAGATGGAACTTGGCAATTTGTTTTACTGTCTATAGAACTGAAATCTATTTATAACTATTTTGTACCTATAGGTTGCTCTTGTCTCTATAATCAATAATATCCCTATGGATATCAGAAGGCTTCCACAATAATTCAGAATGAAATAGTTTCTATAATATCTACAAAAATGTTATAGTATTGTAACTTTAGTATGTAATGGAGGATTGGTCTTGGCTTTGATCTAGCAATCCATAGAGTTAGCATCTGTTGTAAAAGAGGGGGAGATGTGTAGGTTGTGTTCCCAGCACTCGGCTCCCAGACCCCAGCCCCAAGCCTCCGGCCCGCTCAGCTGCTGGTTGCTTGTATACGAAATAACCACATGAGAACTGTATTCATTTAAACTCTGCCTGGCCCATTATCACTAGCCTTTTCTTGGCTAGCCCTCATATCATAAACTAACCCATTCCTAATAATCTGTGTTTCACCACGAGATGGTGACTTACCAGAAAAGTCTAAACTGCATCCATCTCTGGCAGGGGTATCATGGCATCTGACACACTTCCTTTCTTCCCCAAACTCTGTTCTGTCTACTTCGCCCACCCAAGGGCTGTGTCCTCTCCTATAGGCGAGGCAGTCTTTAATTCAACCAATGAGAGTAACCCAACTACAGAACCCTCCTATACCAAGCATCTATCTTGGAATTTTTCAATTATTGTAGGACAATATTTTAGGCTGGGTAATTTATAAAGATAACAATTTTCCATATGGTTCTAGATGGTGTATATGGGCATGTATGTTGGTTATGTGTATATGTGTGTGAGTGTGTATGAGTGTGTGTGTGTGCTTGCACACATGCATACCAGCATGGGTTCATTGGTATGTGTGCATGGAGGTGCATCTGTGTAAAAGCATGTGGCATGAGGATCATTTCTCAGGGGTTATCTACCCTGATTTGCGAGGCAGCCCCCCTTATTGACCTGGAGCTTACATAACCAACTAGCTGGCCAGCCAGTGAGTCTTAGGAATCCAATTGTCTGACAATGTTAAGTGTTCTTAAAAATACCTGGCTTTTTATGTGGTGTCTATGAGTTAAACGAAGATCTTCATCTTGTGTAGCAAACATTTGGCTGATTACTCTAGCACTAAAGGGTTTAAGTCTAAGGTTTTATGGTCATTTCGGATCAAGACACTGTGCTGCATCCCAATAATGGAGACCTGAAAGGGAAAATAGTTATGATGGGAGATTCAGATGTAGGGAGAGCTGGGCATTTAAGCAGCTCTGCAGCTGATTCATTATTTCCAGTGAACTATTTAATCCTATGATAAGGCCTTACTTCTCATATTGCCACAATGGTAATTGGATTTCAAAGAGAGTTCCTCAGAAAACGACCATATTGAAGTCATAGCAATGTACTTGTGTTCTCCTTTGGTTTCCTAGTAGTTTCACAGAAGGAAGAACAAGAAGCAAGTCTCTACATAAGGGCATCTATTAGATAATCATCTGAACTGAAATAAGAAGTATACTCAGAACATGTGAAGAGGGTAACATGGTTATGCACAGTGTCCTCAGCTTCTCCAGCATTCTGTGACATTATTCCTCTTTTTCAACATTTTTGGTTCACAACAGAGAGTACCTTGTAAAGGACTGTTTTTACAAAAGGGAATCCTGCAGAAAGTAGCTATTCAAAAGCTTGGATGAATGCAAATTAATCCCAGAAGAACACTTTAATCTTTGCCAAGAAAGAGAGGTAAAGTAATCTCCCAGGTGGCCTTTTTTTTTTTTCTGAGTTTCACAGCTCTGAAATTCTTACAGGGGTTGAAGGGATCTTTGTTTTATTGCAGACAGATGGACAGGGAAAGGCTAACCAAATCCATAAAAATCCATAGTTAGTCGAGGCTGAGATGCCTTCAGCAATGAAAATATTCTGCCAGCAACACAAACTGGAGCAGGTCTTACACACCAAAATGCTGGATCCAAGATGGCTTGCTAAGTTTCTCAGTAAGTCGAGAGTAGAGCAGGCCATCTACAGAACTCAAAGAGTTTAATTGTTCTTTCGAAACACGGGGAAGTTCAATGTGTCTTAAAGCATAGGATTTAATTGCCTGTCTCTAACCGGCCCATGAGGACAAAAATCAGTAATCAGAGAGGCAGCTGGAAGTCAGATGGATTTCTCTCCAACTTGATTAGAGCAATACTACTCTATCACTCCTAACTGACAAATTCAAGTCTGTTCATTCACTGTTTACTTACCCAGTCATGCAAAATATCCTGAATTTAGAATGAAATATGAATATGAATATATAACTTAATAGACTTAACAAGCAAATATATGTATTTGATACTAAGGAATGACTAACATTTTTTTGTTGTGCTTAGTCAAAGGCAATTGAACACTTCTATTGTGTAAGAATACTGACGTTAATGGGGCCTCTAAGCTTGAGCAACTAGAAACTCAGAGCTTCTAGAAGCTGTCTTAGGATTCCTACAGCTGTGATCAAAAAACATTTCAGGGTGAAATAAATTTATTTCACTCACCGTTTTGTATAACAAAAAGCAGTGAGGGCAGGAACTCACACGGGACAGGAACCTGGAGGCAGGAATGATGCAGAGGGTGATGAAGGGGTGCTCTTTGCTGGTTTGCTCCCCATGGCTTCCTCAGCCTTCTTTCTTTTTTTGTTGGTTTTTCAAGACAGTGTTTCTCTATAGCTTTAGATCCTGTCCTGGAACTAGCTCTTGTAGACCAGGCTGGCCTTGAACTCACAGAGATACTCCTGCCTCTGCCTCCCGAGTGCTGGAATTAAAGACGTGCATCACCACTGCCTGGCACTCAGCC
>JAQHUG010000203.1:2930350-2963853 GCA_028555095.1 Dicrostonyx torquatus
TGGACCCATCATGGTCCTGACCCCTTTGCTTATATCCTCATTCCTCCCATTCCTCAGCTGGACTTTGGGAGCTCAGTCCAGTGCTCCCATGCAGGTCTCTGCCCCTATTTCTGTCTGTTGTTGGACGAAGGTTCTATGATGATATAAACATCAGTCTGAATACAGGGCAAGGCCAGTTCAGGCATTCTCTCCTCTATTGCTTAGGGTCTTAGCTGGGGTCATCCTTGTGGATTGCTAGGAATTTCTCTAGAGCCATGTTTCTTGCTAACACCATAATGGTTCCCTCAATATATCTCTCATCTCTGTCCTTCCTCCATCTCAACTATCCTGGTCCTGCAAGTTTTCCTTGCCCCTCCCCTTCTCTCTCTTTATCCCCTTCCACCCTCTTTTCTTCCCCTACCCCTATGCTCCCAAATTGCTCAGGGGCTCTTGTCTATTTCGACATTCCAGGTAGATATGGTTTTCTTAGGGTTCACCTTACTTAGCTTCTCTAGGATCATGAACTATAGGCTTAATATTCTTTTTTTTAAATAGTACTATCCACTTATGAGTGAATACATGCCATATTAATCTTTTTGGGTCTGGGTTACCTCACTCAGGATAGTTATTTCTCTATCCATCCATTTGCATGAAAAATTCAGGGTGTCATTGTTTTTTACTTTTTCCACTGAGTAGCACTCTAATGTGTAAATGTGCCATATTTTCTTTATCCATTCTTTGGTTGAGGGGCATCTAAGTTGTTTCCAGATTCTGGTTATTACAACAAATGGTGCTGGCATAACTGGATGTCAACATGTAGAAAAATGAAAATAGATCCCTGCTCAAACTTTATCTATTCCCATGTTCAAAACTCAATTCCAAATGGATTAAAGACCTCAATATAAACCTGATCACACTAACATGATAGAAGAGAAAGTGGGAAGTAGCCTCTAATGTACAGGCACAGGAGACCACTTCCTAAATACAACCCCAGTAGCACAGACACTGAGAGAAACAATAAATAAATGGGACCTCCTAAAACTGAGAAGCTTCTGTATAGCAAAAGAACAGTAAATAATACAGAAAGGCACCCTACTGAATGGGAAAAGATCTTCACCAACACCACATCAGACAAAAGACTGATCTCAAAAAGATATAAACAACTCAAGAAATTAGACATCAAAATTGCAAGAAACCCAATTTAAAAATGGGGTAAAAAAACTAAACAGAGAATTCTCAACAGATGAATTTCAAATGGTTAAAAGACACATCCTTAGCCATCATGGAAATGCAAATTAAAACAACTCTGAGCTACTATCTTACACGTGTCAGAATGGCTAAGATCAAAAACACCAATGATAGCTTATGCTGGAGAGGATATGGCATAAGGAGAACACATCTTTATTGCTGGTGGGAATGCTAACTTGTACAACCACTTTGGAAATCAGTATGTCAGTTTCTCAGAAAATTGGAAGTCAATCTCCCTCAAGACCCAGCAATACTACTCTTGGGCATATACCCAAAAGATGCTCAATCATACTACAAAGACATTTGTTTAACTATGTTCATAAACCTAATTCTTAAGAATATAATCATTACTGTAATTAAAATAAAAGTCCATTAAACAACATTAAGGTATATGATCTGCATATAGACAGAAAATTATATTTCACCATATAAATGGGCTCCTTATATGTTTCTTTTGTGCTTTTAAAATTCAGTCTTGCTTTTTAAATTTTTGTCTTAAAATTGACTGTAATCTATCTACCAAGTCTGTATTTTTACTATGAATGAAGAGGGAATAAATGTATCATCAATATCATATCCTGCACTTGAATCTATAATATAAATTTCAATTATAATATCAGCCATTGTTCCTTGAATAAAGAAGTAGTTCAAATCTTTGTTTTGATTTTATAAATTCTGTGTCACATAGTCATTGTTAGCACTAATATAACTGATTTGAAATTTTGTAACTTTGTTACAAAATTAAGTTGGAATAATTCACTGACTTTGTCATCCTACTCTGCAAAAGTAACCGGGTTCACAATGAAAACTACTGAAGTAATTGAATTAACCAGAGAGAACTTGATTCAATGTAGATGGAAAATACAGTTTAACATGATCCTTCATGAGCAGCAAAACCAAAATGCCCAAACTCACTTCATCTGCTCTTGCTACTCATCTGACTTTTCCCTTCAGGCTTCATGTGGTTAGTGATTCCTCTATACTTCCCATGGTACAATTAAATGCCAACAGACAAATCTTACAACTAGTCTATTTTCAAAAACTTTATTGGAAAATCTTATTAATGTACACTTTTAAAAAGTCATTGTAGGTGAAAGAATTTATGAGAAAAAGAAAAGTGAATATTGAAGAATAAAATTTAAGCCTGTGAGTGTAGCTTAGTGGGAGAGTACTCACATCATATGTGAAAGTTCCTAAATTCAATCTTTATGATGGCAAAAAAAACCTTCATAGCTTTTATGTCCTAAAATAAATTGGAAAGCCAAAAATATTTTAAATATTAATGATGCAATCTGTGTAACAATATTCAGCTTCTACTTACCAATGTGTTTAACAGAAAACATTCCCACCTATCTCTATATACTATTAACACTGTGCATTAGTATTCTGGGGACTGACTCATAGCTCATGGTCTTGGTCTTTGTCCTGCAAGGACAGTAACACTGAATTACCTCCAGCATCCTTTATTTGAAAGAGCTAAATGTTACTATCCACCTGTTTCCAAAAGTATTTAGTTGAATCAATAAATAACATAACATTGGCCCTGTTAGAAAGGCAACTACCTAATATTATTCTCATATGTGACCAGAATATTTCATATAGGATTATTTGTTACTTTTCTTCACATTTTATAATTTTAGATTGCTAGGTGAAGACATTGGTTTGCTGCATATATGCTTCAAACAAAGCTAGATTAGAAATAGGAACTGGATATCTACCAAGCTTGTCAAAATTCACTGAAATGCAACAATTAATGGAGGTACTTTATTTCGAAATGAATGCTTCTGGAGCATTGCTGAAGTCAGCTGAAGGCATGGCTCATGAGGATGAGCAGCCTGTCTCTTTAGCAGGGTAAATCTTCACTGTTGGTACATCTTGCAAGTGTAGACTAGAGCAAGGCTCTCTGAAATGTTACCTGCCTAAAGCTGATCACTAATTCCTTTTTTTCTAGCTTCTTCGTGTGCACATATAGCTTGTGCATTTTCACATATTATAAGAATGCATTCCAAATATATACAAATGAAGAAAGAGAAAGTGAGCAGTGCTTTAAGAATGCAAATCAAGAATCTGAGAACAGACTATACAGTATACAGAGTTATCATTTCTATAATGCCCCTGCAATTCTATGGTAATTTCAAAGTACCTAGAGTTGTTGACTTGATTAATGCATATTTGTGAACATTTATTAGTCTAAAAGGACTTCATCTTACACTTTATGTATTTCTCATGTAGATAAATTAGGTATCCATATGAGTATGAATAAATTTGTTCTGGCTGGGTTGCATCTGGAGTCTTACTTATGTCACATGCTTAATAAAAGTCCTAGGAAAATATATGAAGGAGGCAAGGGACAGGGTACTGTACTTAAAGTCTTATTTTGAATTTAGATGCTCCCTACAGCAAAATAATATGCATCTTAAGATAGCTATTTGTTTTAATGTTAATTTCTGACTGAAAATTTATCATAGCTTAAGTTATATACTAACTAAAATAGAATTCAAGCTGATTAATCCCAGATAAAAAGGTGACTTAAAAATATAAAAATTTCATCTTAGAAATTACTTATTTAAGTATTTTGGATGTACTGCTAAAATTTGTTAAGTTTTGCAGTCAAATAAACAGTAACTGTTTTTTTTTTTTTGTTTCTACTCCTTGATTATAAATTTACTTGACTGTTTGACTCCAGTACACACAGAAGATACATGTACAATAGTCTATAGATGTTGAGTCCAGCACTGGGTATTTAATCTTTGCCTGAATAAGTTCAAATTCAGGATAGAGTAGGAACAATAGCAAGCACAACCCAGGACTGAACTGAAGAAATCGTTACAGATTTTTACACTATAAAGTGGTGTAGGAGGGTTCTTCTGTATTTGGGTTACTCACATTGGTTGAATAAAGGACTGCCTGGCCTATAGGAGAAGACACAGCCCTTAGGTGGGTGGAGTAGACAGAACGTAAGGCTGGGGAAGAAAGGAAGTGTGCCAGATGCCATAATGCTCCAGCCTGAGATGGATGCAGATTAGAATCTTCCGATAAGTCACCACCTCGTGGTGACACACAGCTTTCTAAATATGGGTTAGACTAATATGTATAAGAGGTTAAAACTAATGGGCCAGGCAGTATTTGAATGAATACAATTTTCGTGTGGTTATTTCAGGCATAATCTAACTGTGCGACCAGGGAGCAGGGGGGAAGGAACAAAAAGGCCCACGTTCCTCTCAGGTGCTGGGAACACAACCTGCACCTTTTACAACAATAAAGGATAAAGCGGTACATTTACTACACATTAAACTTCCATCATTTCTTAGGGGAATAGTATATGAAGAAATTTTTCGAAGAGCTTATTTGTGATTCTCACCAAAATTGGGCTGGAAAAAGCTCATTTTTCCCAAGTGAGAACAGCATGACTCAACACTGTGCCACTTCCCGTCCCTGCAGCAATACATTTCACCACCTCCAAACAGCACATGTGATAAACGATTAAGTAGTCCTCTTCTTCCTTAATAACTTCCCTTTCTCCTTAATAGCCTTTGATCATTGTGTTCATCCCAAGCTCACATATAAACTCATCCCTAAACAAGAGGAGTTTTCTTTTAGGTCATCCTCCCTGTGCCTTGCATAAATATCCCTACCAAGTACTGACCTGATAATTATGAATGATAGCTTTTCCCATCCCTGAGTGGCTGAGGGATAATTTCAAGAAAGTATTCACAGTCAGGGATGATCAAGTGATTACACTCCAGATTAATCTCGCTGGGCCTATGTGCTGCCTGGCTGTAGACCGAACATGGTGCAGCATTTAATCTGTTCTATTTAGCCCAAATAAAGAGACCTTATTTGCTAAACCGTTTTAATTCATTCCACACAATTTAATTATGCTTTGGTGCAAAACCACCTGTGACCTTGGGTTTAGTAATGAAATCCACTCCCCAGTTACCACTATAGAGCATAGTTTGTTTGCTAAAGACAGTGAAAAATAAGAATCATAAATATTTCTCAGAAACTTTACAGGCATATTTGAATGAGATATTAAAATGATTCTCAGCCATCTCAATAAGGAAACAGTCGAAGATATATTTTACCAAATTCTGAACCGGAGGCTGTTAAAAAAAATATGTTCCTTGCTTCTCTGCTTGAGAATTAAGATGAAAACATATGGCATGCAATTAAATGTTACTTCTGAGCAAATCTGGATCATTTGATATTTATTTATTGACAGGAGGTGCTACTTAGTTCCTAACGAATCTTAGAGAAATCAGTTTCTCATTTAGTACGGTTCTGTTAATCAAGGTAGATGATACTAATTAGAAAAAGTCCTTAGGAAATTTTTGGATTTTAATGTCTATACATGTTTACAAAAGTTCTTTGAATAAGCCAGAATTCTCAGTGTTGTGCCATTTAAACATTCTGTACTCATTTTTGTTTCTTTCCAACAGTAGGCTTTATGATTTTCCCTTGCAGAGAATTTCATAAATCTACCTTGACTCTCATAGTGTGAAAATGATTTATCTCACTGTCTCCTAGACACTGTGGGTTTATTCATAATAATGCAATCATGCAAACCTAGTTCATTGAATTTTAAGATATATGTTAATTGACCTAGATTAGAACATCTTTTACGAATTGATTATGTTCCTGTCAATGATGTTTATTATTTCTCTTTCCAAGTAGCAGTTATTTTGCACATTGGTTTTATTTGGACCTCCATTAGGGGTATTATTGTTATCCATATTGTTAACATCCAGGAAAAACTTTTCAAATCAATGTAATACTTTTAAAAAATGCAAAAATCTACACACCTGTCTTTTAACTGCAAGCATTTTTCTTCTTACCATTTATTTTCTTAGAATATGCTAAAACCATGCCATCCTCTTCTGCTGGGCCATCTACCCCACCAAAATTCAATTCTGCAACTTTGGAGTGCTCCCCTGGATCTTGTCAACCATTGGTGGTTTTTCTGTTTTTTTTTATTTGTTATTTCCATTTTCTTTTCATACATCACATTGTTTGTTTCAACTGTAATACCTCTATATTGATATATGTAATTTCACACTCCTTGGTTGCTCTTACAAGATTTTCATTCCAAAATTGCAAAGGAATAGAGAACCAAAGAGACTGTTTAGTGTAACGAATTCACTTATAAACAAAAGAAATTGACGGGCAGTGGTGGCACACGCCTTTAATCCCAGCACTCGGGAGGCAGAGGCAGGCAGATCTCTGTGAGTTCAAGACCAGCCTGGTCTACAAGAGCTAGTTCCAGGACAGGCTTCAAAGCCACAGAGAAACCCTGTACAAAAAAAAAAAAAAAAAAAAAAGAAAAAGAAAAAGAATAGAAATTGAGACCATTGGAACTTAAGTGTTAGTTATGATCCTTAGACCCTGTGGTCACCCCAAGTCATGAACAATTCCTGAATAATTTTTTAAAGGTTTAGTAACCAGGGATTTGATAGAATATTCCCATTTTCCTGACAAATGTCCTTTTAAACACACCAAGTATTTTTCTCCTGTCTTTAAAATGTGGTTAATTTTGTGTTGCAGACATTTTACCTTGACATTAGATGTATAGAGAAAACTTGTTCAGTTTAATAAAATTATCATACCCAGGCGTAGTGAACATACTTGTAATACAAACATGTAAGTGGCAAAGACAGGAAATCCTGAACTTGAGGATAGATTGGGCAACATAGCAAGTTCTTGGACAGCGTATTTTACATAGAGAGACACTATCTTGGGGCAGCTAAAGACAAACCAAAAAAAAGTACTTGATCTGAATTAAACTCAAAAGAAGTTAAAATCTCTTTCAAATCATATCCAAGAGTAATGCTTTCCTTGTTATAGTCTGAGAAGCCTTATTTCAATCCTTCTAATCTTCACAGACATTATACCACTTTTTTTCAATCAAAATGAGTGACAGAGAAGCACAGAAGCACATCAAATGAACTTGCAGATTCTAGACGGAATAAAAACACTAAGTCTTGCTGCAGACTTTTCTGCATCACATTCTGGTAATAAGAAAATTACAACATTGTAACTTAGTCAAGCATCACAATTCAGGCAATTCTTTCTTTGTCTTGGAAAAAATTAAAGAATAAATAAAATACCACAGAGGACTAACAATGTATTTAACAGAAAATCCAAAAATGGTGAAAGTATAAAAAAGGAGAAAGATAAAATAACACTGTATTTTTTTTGGCATCTACAAGGAATCATTTTTGAAGAGAGTCAAGATTTTAAACTCAGGTACAAAAAAAACCGAAAAAAACAAAAACAGTAGACACTTCCCACACTACACACTGACTAACCAAAAGAGGCTAGTTTTTGAGAAGACTCAGGTCATGTTTTGAGTTCAACTCCCTAATGGGATGGAACAACAGTACCACAGCAATGCTACATTTAAGATGAAATTTCCAAATTTGATACTAGTTCTTGTAGCAGGAGCATGGGTTGAAGTCATGGGTATAGTGTGATACTTTAAAGCTTCTGTCAATGAAAAAAAATTTGGACAGAAAAATAAAATTTAGATGAAAAATATACCAAGCAGTAGCTAAATTTTAGGTAACTATACACTCCTTAGATCTCATAGATTTCATATATAGTTTGCTTTTAGTGGAATAGCATAGTAAGTGTACCTCATGTTTATTTCTTCCCTGTGAAATGTAAACACCACAAAAGGGCATCAATAAGAGGTTGACTTTATGAACCAATAAATTTATTGATGTTGCTTATAGGACAGGTGCATATACTTACATAAGTATAGGAAACTTGAAGGCAGCTTCACAAAAACTTTGTAAAGTCTCCCCCCAAAAAAATCACTGATCTCTGCATCCAACTTTTGAGCAACCCACTAGAGTCTTCTCTCCTCTGTCAAGTTCAGATGGTTTATGGAACTCCAGAAAGGGGCTCAGTGAATCTCAAACCATTCTGAGGTTCCTGTGTCTGCTAAGTTATATTTTATTTCCTGAGTCTTGTGAGTCTGCTTTTTCTCCCCAGCTATTAATTAAAATGAATAGCTAAATACATCTTTCTACAAGATATGCACAATAGAGAATAATGTGCATAAAGACTAAGAAAGAATAGAAGCCAAGAGGGAAAAGAGGACATGCAGATGTATAAACCATCCGAAGAAATGCTGCACTGCCACAATATGTAGCTAAAGACAAATGCTATGAGGGTCTCTTATTTGCCTTCAGGTTTCCAAAATATGAGCAAAATAAGAGCTGTAAGAGCTTGGATATGTTGGAGAGTGGTGATGTATAACCAAGGTGGGCATTAAACTGGACTGATATGAGACAAGCTGGCAACAAAGAGGATTGGGCATGGATGGTGAGGCAAGACTGGTTCTTGTAGACTTTATTGAGTTAGTCCCAAGAACTAGAAACCCATTTTATTCTCTTTGTCAATACTGAAAACATGTTTATATACGGTATCAAATATAAAAATATAATAAATATATTATTAAAGTGTTTTATACTTAACTGTTTACAAAATATGATTTTAAAAAGCAAGATTATTAAAGCAAACGTACACTGTGTAAATCTTTTTTTCATATAAATACAAACATTCATATAAATATATATGTACCCATTTGTTTTATAAATATATACACATCGATATGTATCTACTCATGTTTTTTATATTTCAAGATACATATCCATACTGTAATTATATGTGACTTAGCAATTGATATTTTACAATATCTACTTTTAAATATGAAACTTTGTACACAAGTCATGAGACTTCTAAGAATTGCACTACCTGCTAGGGTCTCAAGGCCTACAATTTTGTTACTAAATATACAATGTAGTCAGATGTGTAATAGATTTTTTTCTACCAGATTTTTTTAGGAGATAAACAAGAATAGTATTTGAATTCAAGAAAAAAACCAACAATTCTAAATTCCACCTGCCTCTCTTTCATTACAAGATGGGGAGGGCAGTGGACGTCCCAAGGGCAGGGTGCCTTGCCCTCTTTTAAGGTTGGAAGGGGTTGTGGAAAAAGGAATGTGAAGGGAGTGGGAGGGAAGTAGGAGGAGGGGAGGAAGTGGGAATTTGGATTGGTATTTTTTAAAGTATAAAATAATAATAATAATGACAATAATAAAAAGAAAAAAGAAAAGGTAAGAGGAACTCTTTTGGAATAGTATATTGTTTCATTGATTTCAATTGCATAATTTTATTCTTCAGTGACACACACAATATTAATAGTGTTATTACTAAAATTTAGACAGTAAGTTTCCAGAGAAAATTAAATATTTATCTTCCAGAGCCTTCCATTTTTTTTGTATTAAGCAGATTTCAATAGTATCTAGTCAATACATGAGGATTTTGAATGACAGCTATTGATTTAGAAATATACTTCCTGTTTACTAACAACGTCAATATTAATATCATAATTTTCCAGAGATAATTCTCAAAACCAAAGCTTGATTAAGTCAAACAAGACAAAATGGTTAATAGAATATCAGGTATCAGTGGCTATAATAGAGAAGAGTAAACACTATTATCACTATATGGAGATCAATAGTAGAAAAGTAGCCAATAAAAATGGTTAAAATAAACAAATAACAAAGTGAATCACATGATAATACAGATAGATCTCATATATTGGTAAGAAGAATTTATGCTAATTCATTGCTGTCATCTGTTGACTGTTCCGAGGATGACTCTGCCAGGAAACGTTATTCATCGACTCAGAAGAATGCAGTGGGGAAGGACACTTTCTTCCATCTTGGTTATTTTATATACCCTCTATGGAAACAACAGTCTTTCATCTAATTATTCACATTCAGACCACACAAAGCCACTATGCAAGCTAGAAACACAGGCAACTTTGTTTCCTCTTTTCTCACCTTAGAATAAAAACATTTTAAGTGCCTGCGTTTGGTAAAAAGGATGAGTGTGGCTCACGCCCACAGCATCATTATGACCTGAAAGCTTCTAGAAGTGGAGAATTTAGGGAACAATTTTAGACATGCTGATTTGAATTCTTCAGTTTAGATCCTTATTTTATATATCTAAATTTGAACCAATCTATCAATGCTTGCCATCCTTTCACTCCAATCAGGCACTGGTACATTCCTGAGTCTTTGAGAAGGAGGCAGTTAAGCAACTATTTCTTGTGGGAGTTTTTTAATACATATATTAAGATGTTACCTGAGCTCTAAAACCAGAGACCAAGTGTAAGGGAAGAAGAATTACTTGGTTTCTGGTTTGTGCTCTACTGCCTAGTCCAAAGTAAGCCAGGAGCTGATGGGAGAAGTATGTTGATTCTTAGTACGTTGTCTTTTGTATGTAAGAGGCAAGTTCTTCATGGACCTCAAGGGGACGAAAAGTAAGTACCAGATTTGGCTAAGATTTCTCGTCACAGTCATCAGAGTTCTGTGAGCATTATTAAGAAGAGGTTCAAAAGTCTTTCCATGGGTGAAACACATCGCATCAAAAGAGGCAGGCGGGTTCTGTAGAGAGGTTAATATTCAGCAAAGTCTTTAATGTTTATGTTAAGGGGGAAGAAAAAGTAAGGAAGGCCCTCCAGTGGATGACCCAATAACATATAAACATGATGAGACAAAAAGTTGTGCTGAATGTTTAGATAAATGTATCTTTATTGCAGAAAACAATATATAAACAAAGAGATAAACCTTGGAGAATAGTGAAACAATGTGTGTAAATATTTTTAATTCAAGATGCAGGGTTTTATTTGGTTCTTTAATCACAAAGATAGGAATACGTTTTACTGAGTAAATTTTCAGAAGAATTATTCTGACATAAACAACTGGTTTGAATTGAAATGAGAGTGGTGGATAGAGTTGAAACTTTAGGAATATTGGATAGGAATCTAAGACTTTGTTCTGTAATAAGTGACCTCAATTAGCATGACAGCAGGGGACTAATGAGAAAATATGACTTAGCATGTTACTTCAATCGTACTTGAAGTAATGTGACTATCACTTTGTCAGTGGTTTTTTTTGTTTGTTTGTTTTTTGTTCTGTCAGACATTGTGCTTACGTCTCATGGTTTAGCAATAAGCAATATTGGAAATGACAATTACAATTAGAATCGCTAAGATATACATAATTCTTAACTCAGGACTGACACTCTTAACACATTAAATACAGCCATCTTTCCACACACATATGAGATTTGTCCTAGAAAGCTGATCAGATACAAATCTCCACAGACATTGGCATTCTCCCTACCAAATGGCATGTATTTGCCCATGAACATTCTTATAATATCTAATAAAAGGAAAAAGATAAATAAATAGTTCCCATACCTTATTGCTTAGTGATAGGCATTAAAAAACAGTATGCACATGAAATGCTGACAGATTTTTTTTTTCAAATAATTTTGATCGTTTATTGGCCGGATCCATGGGTTTCAAACCCAAAGATAAAAACAACCACTTGCACAAAATAATCTATGAAAAGGGAAACATTCTCATTCTTATTTTACAATCTAGAAAACTAAAATTTATGAAATCTCAAAAGCTCTTTTTATCTCTAATCAGAGATGATAAGCTCAGGCTGATATACGTGCAGTGATTCACCATCCACCTTTTAGCAAGGAATAGTTGAATAATTTGAGCTCTTGAACCTCAAGGCCTTTTTTTTTCTATAAATAAAAAAAAATTAAAAGCTAAGAAAACAGGCATGAATATATTATAAATTTAATTTCAGATCTATTTCTTTGCTTAACACATGATGCTACCTTAAAGAAATACTCTGCTTCTCTAATCAAGACATATATTTTTTTAAGTGGCTCAAATCTGATAGCAATTTGTTCATCCTTCAACCACCAGTCTAAGCCACTCAGAACTGACAAGAGGAAACTGAACACTGTCAAAGGTTCAGTAGGAATTTACCTTGCTGTTTTGCTGGCTTTAATGTGGACTTTCTCCTTGGATCTGATGGTCACTTTACTTCTACTTACATCCCCTGTGTGTCATCAAGCACCGAAGTGGAGGATTAGGATAAGCACCCTCATGCTAAAGATACTTTTGATATGCCGTACTTCATGTACTTCCACTATATCCCATATGCAGGAGTTTAGTGACCCACTGCAGGAAAAGATGGAGAATATGTTTTAAGAAAATTCCTTTTAAGAAAAATGTGTAGAAGCATTAGGGGAAAACTAGAAGTCTTTACTAAATGTTCTGTTGCTAATTCAATTTTCAGCTTCTCTGCCCTCACTGCCTCTGACATAATTATTAGCTTCTGTAATAATCTTGTTTGTTTGTTGATTTACTTCCTTTTCCACTCTCATTTTTCATTTCCCTTTCAGTTTCCTGGGGCTGCCTTAACAACGCAACACAAACTTGTTTACTTAGAAAGGCAGAAATGCATTTGCGCTCTGTTCCAAAGACCAGAAGTGTAAAATTAAGGTGTCAGCAGGATTGGTCCCTTCTGGGGATTCCTGGGGAGTGCTGTTTCTTATTTCTTCCTGAACTTCTGATGGCTGCTAGCTATTCTTGGCATTCCTTGGCTTACAGCCTTGTAGCTACGTCATTTAAACTTTGTCTTTATGTGTTTTTTCTGAGTTTATCTAAACCTAAGCTTCTTATATGTCTCCAAATTCTTTTTCAATCTTCTCCCTTTTTGTCTCTTACAAGAACACACATGTCTTTGGATTAACATGCATACACCCCACTCAAGAGTGAGATCGTCTGAGAGTCTTACCTAACTTTCATCTTCAAAGTCACTTTATTGAAAATAAGTAATTCCATTTTCACTTAATTTGTCTTTGGAAACATTTTTTAGGAGTTTCATCTCAACCTACTCTAACCTCATTTTATTGCTTTATCACAATTTCTCATAATATGTTTATTCAATCCATGTGTTTTAACATTTTTCCTGTACCATAAACCATTTCTGGTCATTTAAATCTAAATTCTTGTCTTTTTTTTTCTTTCAAAGTGAGGGTTGTTTATGAATTCTTACTCTTATTTATCTTTTTCTATGTTGATCTTTTAGCTGTCATTGAGACTAATTTTTCACCATTTTAGAGATAGAGTATACAGCACCATCTTCGTGTTCTATGCCTTTAATTAGATATTCTTTTGGTTTGATATGGGTGTAAATTATTTTTTCTCTGTACATATAAGAAACATGCTATTCTTTCCCCCTTGAGTGTCTCATATTTGATATTGATGTGTTGTTAGGGGACATGGGAAAGAGGAGAAATAGATTCTAGGTAAGAATATTTGACAGACTATTTGGCCTCCTTTTTCCTTTCAGAAGTCCAAGGATTATAAGCAATGTGGCTTACTATGGCATCCTATATCATACCTTCAGATACTATTGCCAGCTCAGATCTTGTAATATGTACTTCATCATAGATCCAGCTATATGGATGCATTTGCATCAAACTTGTAGTAGAACCTCATGGGCTTATTTCCCACTGTGTCAGTCCAAAAAAGTTCTATTTGTGATGAGATTGCCATCATAATTTTGATAGTTAGTTCTGATTATTCTGACAGTCAATTTGTCACAGTCTAAAATCATCTGGAAAGCAAGTCTTAATGAAAAGTTGTCTTGACAAAGTTCACTTGGGAACATGCATGTATGATACTGGACTCGTGAAAGAGGAGAAAGTAGGGAAACTCTCTCTTGGTGAGGGAGAACAATTCTGTATCTGTCAATTATGTTTTAAATAAATGCTGATTGGTCGGTAGCCAGGCAGGAAATATAGGCTGGAAAACCAGACATGAAGTACAGATGGTACAATGAGAACAAGAGAATTCTGGGAAGAAGGAAGCCCATTCCTTGCAGTCCTGCCCAGACCACGGAAGAAGCAGGTTGTAATCTGCCCTACTGAAAGAGGTACTGAGCCATGTGGCTAACATAGATAAGAATAATGGGTTAATATAAGCTACAAGAGCTAATAAGAATTCTGAGCTAATGGGCCAATCAGTTTATAACTTATGGAGAACTCTGTGTGATTTTTCTTTGGGGCTTGCTGGCTGTAGGAACTGGGCAGGACAGAAATCCCAATGAACAGGCCCTCATGTTTACACTCTCTTTTTCCATATTATACTTGATAAGACTGGGAGTAGGGAACATTAAAAAAAACTGTTGCAATTATGAAACCTACAAACCACAAAAAATAAAATAAATGAGTAGTCAGAGCAGGTGTCCCTAAGGGTGTGTTTGTGCCTTTTTTGTCTTGTGAGAAACAATTCTCTAATGATCTAAAAGCCTAACTAATAGGAGGGAATTCATGCCTTGACCATAAACTTACGCACCTGTGACTGGAGAGACCGTGGGCTGGCTCTAAAGGAGAAACTACTAAGTCTGTATTCCTTAACCAGTGTAATTTCTAACTCTATTCTAAGTAAGAATTCTTATGCCCAAGAAAAGTGTGTCATTCACCACTTATCAAAGAAGTTTTGTTTTAAAGATGATGGAGATGTTTGCAGAAATCTACCACTGGTCAAAATGCAGAGAACAAGTGACAGATATCTACAAAAGCTCCACCTGAGGCCCAGGGCATTATGAAAGAGATGGAAGAATGATTGTAGAGCCACAGGAACAGGATATATTCTTGTTCTGTAGCAGTTTTTCCTCAGAAAGAAACAATCTATCTTACAGGAAAACATATTGTGAAAGAAGGATAACAACACAAAATACCTTTAGAAAGTTTCTGAATCTGACTTGATTCATTAGGATCCCAACTTTCCAATATTATACAAGTAGTGAAGACTACTGAAGCTCTCTCTTACACAAACCAAAGCTGCAAAGAAGACTCCAGCCATGTAGAAGAAGCAGAGATCTGCCAAGTATCCTGAAGGGAGCAGAAAGCAGCCAAACAGTTGAGAATAAAGAGAGACAAACAAGGTTGCCTGAAACAGTCTCACACCAGCTGAACCATCTGAAAAGGATACTTTCCAAGCTACTGAGCTGCCTACAGGTTGTGCAGTATGCTCCAGGTTTCTTGGTTTGTGGACAGTCACCAATGTCCGGGTGTGCTTGGGGGAATGCGTTAGGTGTCTTTGAGAATACCACCTCACCTATATTCCTGTGAGTAACACCAATAAAACTCATTTGCTCACCAAGTTGGAGTTTGTAGTTTCTATACTTTGATTTGTCATGAGTTCCCTATTCCCTATCTGGGATGAGTAGATGTGTGTGTGTGTGTGTGTGTGTGTGTGTGTGTGTGCATGTGTGTGTGTGTGCACGTGCGTGCGTGCATGTGTGTGTGTGTGTGTGTGTACTACTATAGGAAAAGTGTATCACACAACTATGCTATGAGATAGTATCTTCTATACACAATGGGCAATTATACCTGTGAAGCATCAATATGTATAGTTACCTATCCTATTGTAATGACAATAGCAATTTCCATGCCAGTATGGACTGGGGAAGTCTTACAAGGTCCCACTCCAACATTAAGTGCTATTGGCAATTAGTGGATGCTGAGGGAGAGAAAACCAGTCTTCTCCTGGAATGATCCCTGATAGGGTATATAACCCAAACAGTTATCACTAAGCACATGTACATAGGCTTAATGTTAAGTAGACTCAATAGGTTAAACACACACACACACACACATACACACACACACGCACACACACACACACATTTAAAGAAGTTGAGGTCATAAGTTTTAACAGGGGATTGAGTGTGGAGGTCATATAAGTATAAAGAATTACAAGAGTCAGTACTCATGTATAAAATTCTAAATAAAACTTAATGAAAAATATTAGCTTTTACTGTTAAGAAGTACAGAGTATAGACCAAGTTAGGCAGGAAATGTTTTGTAAGTAAAATGTCTATTTAGTTATTTATGTAAATTATTTAACTTACTTAAATAGGAAAGTGATGTGGCTGACCTTCAAGAGCATCTACTCTTACATTGGAAATTTGTGCTCTGTAATGCTTAGTGATGGTCAAGTTCTGCCATCTTCTGAGATAGTGTGATGCTTAATTTTTATTTTCAACCTGACAGAATTATCATGGAAGGAAAGCATTGTGTGAATGCGGATGCGAGTCTCTACGGAAAAGTTTAAGAGAGCAAGGAGTAAGAGTGGCAGCATTGTATGGACGGAATAAGGAGAGCAAGCTGAGCACAAGGATCCTTCTCTCTCTCCTTCCCAACTGCAGGCACCACATAACCAGTTTCCCCACAGCAATTTTCCAAATGCCATGAAATATATATATATATATATATATATATATATATATATATATATATATACCCTTACACTGTGTGTCCCAGAAAAAACCTTTCCCACACTTAAATTGCATGTGTCAGCTGTTTTTTCATGACAATGGGTAAATAAACTCAAAGAAACCATTAGTAACCTAAAAGGAGTTCTGAAATGTTTAGAATTGCATAAAATCCCCCAAAGCACATTGAACATTCAAACACATTTGGTTTTTCTGATAAACACTCTGATAACTGAAACACTACACAAGGGACTTGGAGAAGGAAGCAATTTGCAAACAACATTTAATAGAAACTATTCAGAGTTACTGATTCATTTTTCCTTTTGTATTATAAATAATCTGTTAATTATTCTACTTTTCTATTTGCATATATTAATTAAGTAAAGCTACAATTCAGGATACGAGAATAATTGAATAAGCAAGTTTATTGGGTAGGAAAATTATGCTGAAAAAAATAATTAGGGAAGGTTCTGGGTTCAGCACAATCAACTGGGATACAGCAAAACAGAAATAAAATCAAATCTATGAAGGCAATATTCTCCAGTGCCTACAATAAAAGAATGATGGGCAACATGATGTGATTAACAACTGTGCTCGAGAAAGTATTATTATAGGGAATAATATTTTAAGATAATTCTATAAAAGAAGTAATGGTGATTATAGATAGTAGCACCCACAAATTTCAAGAGATTCTATTGAATACACAGTGAACGAAGTTTACAGAAAAGACGCCACATCTCTGTTAAGCATTCTGCATGGCTGATCGATTTGTTGTAGAGGACAAAAATGTTTCAGGTTTTTATCGTGTGTTGTGGTTTCTTAGTTCACTTAGTTGTCATACTCATTTATTTGCACACCTCTTTATTTAACCATCCTTGTGACTGTCAACTAAATCCTTTTAAAATATACAAACAGACCCTAGAGTCTACCATCCTAAAAGTCAAAATCATCCTCAGATAACTCCTTAGGCCTATAACAAAGATTTTACTATTTTGTTTTTAACCACCTATCTGATATGTCCATTAATAATTTTGAAATTACTTTGAGTTGCAACTTTCTTTATTTTGTTACTATAAAAATTTCATGAAACTGTTGCATTAGTAAATGGTGATAAATGTAACTCAAATCTGTGTTCCCGGGACATGGTCATTAATATTAGGCTCCAAAATAAATCAGCTCTTATTTCATTTGGAGCGATAGGTACAGTTTTTACTAACAACTCTCCTTTTCTTAGCACATGTTATTCCAGAACTGTATTTGACTACAGTATCCTTCACGAGGCTTAGGATACTAGTGGACCTGTTGTCCATTCAATGCTCCAAAAATACAGGCTACAAAAATTCTTCAACTTAGACTTTTCAATAAGAAAGAATGTGAGGATCTTGAAGGATGGCTCAATGGTCAAATATGGTTGAGAGGAAACTCAACAAGCTGAGACACACAGTGTGGGAGGAGAGAATTAACTGCCACAAGAGAAGACCTCCACAGATTCTTCAGGACACAAGAACTCCCCCACTAAATATGTACACATACACACATATACAAACACATACACACATACATACACATACATACATACATACACACACATACATACATACATAAATGATAAAGAGAACAAACAGGAATCCTGGAAACCAACTTACATAGAACTAAGTAGTCACTGAACTATTTCTTAGACGATGCTGACATTTAAAACAAAAGTGTACATAAAATAAAAACAAACACTTAAGAGTCATTTGGTACAGGTAAATTACCCTAAGTGTTGCCTAAAATTGTCTATGTCTACATTCATAGTCAATTTTGATGTATCTTAGTAAATAACATGCAATCACATCTACCACCATGTATTTATAGTAAGTAGTTGTCTTAGACAATCATGAGAAATAAGCTTTAGCTAATATGAGAAGCTACTAACTAATAAGATCAAGGTCTTATGTATATAATGTAATTGTCTCCTGAATGGTTCCTTGAGAAGCAAATATTGAGCTACAGTCCATCAGACTCCTCCTGTATGTTACTTTTCCTATCATGGACAGATTATGCCAACAATACTAGGCCAAGCTCTCTGAATTTGTTCTGGTTCTGGGTGTGGCTGTGTTCATTGTGACAGAGGTAGGAGGGGGGTTTCTGCTGTCATCAGAGAAGCAGACAAGATAAAGTAATAGCCCTGACTGACTGGAAAACTCAAGAAAATTCCCAGCTGCAAAAGGCTGCTTTCCCCAGCAGCAATAACCATCTTTCCTGATTCCTTCCAGTTTGCAACCGTGGCTAAATGCCATTCAGGACCCAGTGCTTACCGCTTTTCACAGACTTTCCTTAAGAGAACTCTAGATCAACATCCTGAGGTCCAGTGAAAGTTCAGAGCTGCAATACTCTTGGTAGTTCCTTTTAGTTAGCAACCTGTTACTACTGATATGTTCGGTTTCTGCCTTCCCATCTTTACTATGTGAGTATTGGTCTCCCACCTTTGTTTACCCTTCACTGTCTGCCCATTTCAACTTTGGAGGGAGGGCAAGATAAGAACCTGAGAGAACAACTTGTCTCAGGCAATCTTTTTTGTTCATATAATCATATACAAAGTTAACTTATGTAGTTTTATATGATAAATGCTAAAAATTAACCAGTTAAAAATCAATAATAAGAAATGAATAAAGGGTTATTAGGATATATCAATACTATATCGTTTAATATGTTTGAGTATAGATGAAATATGAAGTTATAAGCTACATTTGTAGTCATTTCTTATATTTGTAAAGAAGACACACAGAGTTAAATCATTGTCTTAACCTTCAGCCACTTTGTATTCCAAGAAAAGCAAAACCTTTAGAAAACATTACCTCTAGCCCAAGATAAAAACAATTATCCATGAAGCAAGTGTCTACTTGAGTTAGTCCTCTCTTAAAAACTACATACTGAAGTTGGAGTAATGTTGGTCATTTCATTTACCTTATTGGATCCTCAAACTGTACTTGGATGCAATGCTTTCCTTGGTCTATTGTATCCAGCCTTCCGGAGTAATAGTCACTGCTTTAAGTCTCTCTTGGAAAAGCCACAAGAGTATTACTCATGATGATGGTGTCTGTATGAAAAACAACACTCTTTACTGGAAAAAAGAATCAACTTCCACTAACAACTTATGAATTAACCTACTGCCACTCAGTTTAGATGGTGAGGTATTTGTCTTAAACAAGGAAAAAAACATGCAGGGGAGAAAATAAATAGCAACCACTATATCTTTGCTGTAAGAATAGCATTTCCTGTAGAGAAAAATGTGTGGAATATATACACATTAGAATACTATTCAGTGGAAAAAAATAATGACATCTTGAATTTTGCATGCAAATGGATGGAAATAGAAAACTCCATCCTTAGCGAGATATCCCAAACCCAAAAAGATGAGTATGGTATGTACTCACTCATTGGTGGACCTTAGCCATTAACAAAGGACATTAAGCGTATAGCTTACAAGCCTGCAGATGCCAATTAGCAAGGTGAACCCAAAGAAAAACTTATATAGATTTTCCTGGAAGTCGGAAGCAAACAAGATCGTCAGACAAAAGTTGGAAACACGAGATTGGGTATGGGGGTGGAGGTAGGGATTGGGGGAGAGGATAAGTGAAAGGGAGGGGGTAGGAGGCAGAAAAGAAGAACGGGGAGAGCCTGGGGTTGTGAGAGGGTGGAGATTGAGGAAGGGTGGATATTGGAGAAGGGAATAAGATATCTACATTAATGGGAGTCATTTTAAGATTTGCAAGAGACTTGTCTCTAGAGGGGATCCCAGGTATTCACAGGGAAGTCCCAGCTAGGTACTTGGGCAGCAGAGGAGTAGGTGCCTGAACTGAACTTGTCCCATAGTTACTTTGTTGAATATCTCAATCGTCACCATAGAAATTTCGCATGATGGATGGAGATAGAGCCAGAGACCCACATTCACACCAGAGCAATGGATTGTGCTACCAAGGTCCAGTGGAAAAGCAGAAGGAAGAAGATGTGCAAGGAAGTCAGGACCGTGAGGGACTGGCCCACCAACAGAGACAGTGTGCTTGATCTATTGGGAGCTCATCAAATCCAGCTGGACCAGGACTGAATGAGCATATGACCTAACCGGACTCTCTGAATGTGATTGCCAATGGGGACTGACTGAGAAGCCAATGATAATGGCACTGGGACCTATCTCTTATGCATGTATTGACTTTTTGGGAACTTATTCTATATGGATGCACATCTTCTTAGACTGAGATGGAGGGGGGAGGGCCTTGGGCTTCCCATAGGGCAGGGTATCCTGCCCCATCTTAAGGAAGCAGGGGGAGGGCGGTGGGGTAGTGGGGGAGCGGGAGGGCTTGGAACAAGGGGAGTAAATGTAATTTTTTCTTTTAACAATAAAAAAGAGGAAAAAATGTGAGTGGATTCAAGGCAATCAATAAGTTTATCCCCCAAATACACTTAATGTTAAAAATCCTGCTGGCAGTATTTTGATGAAGGAATCTGAAACCATATAGTTCTACTTAACTATTGGAAATGTTGTTTGTGGATGAATACACATTTGAGCAGGATTGACCATTACCTTCTGCACTTATTTTTATAAGTCTTAACTATATATAATAAATTTAATCAAGTACATGGTAATTTCATTGGTTTGCTCAGTTTTATTCATGTCTTTCCCTGATACCTATATCAAATAGCTTTATATAATACACCTTTTGTAGGATTATCCTTGAAACCCATTCTTTCCTTTTTATTTCTTCCTTCTTTTTGCTTTGTTATATTTGCCTTTGTAACTTCATTGTATTTCTACAAATGTGATTGAAATAGTTTGTCGCTCAGCATCAGTTTTAGGGACTAAAAATGTAAAGTGAATACTTTTTTTCTCAAATGTTATAAATCTGTGTGCTGTTCTCTAAAGCAGATAATTCAACAAGGGATGAGGAGCATGTAGTCCAGTTTGTATATGAGGTGATGCCAAGGCAACTTCTTAATACTTAAGTATGAGTTTGTAGATGAGAAAATGGGGCCAGTCCAGTCTGCACAGGCAAGAGGAATATATGAAAATTTCCTAAGGAACTCTATATTGATATTAGAAAATCTTAGTGCAAAAAAACAAAAATATTTAATATGCAGTTCTAGAAGAGGCAGGTCACATTTAAGGACAGACAGAGGATTAAGCCTTTAACAGGGAGCTCTATCATATAGCATGTAATGCAATGCATACATAACAATGTATGCACATTTTTTAAGATTTTAGTAATCCTTGATTTTAGGAGACTCATGTGGGATATCCCTCTGTATGCTGTGATTACCATTAATGAAATACTGCTTGGACCTATAGTAGGGCAGAACTTAGGTAGGCGGGAAAAACTAAACTGAATGCTAGGTGGAAAAAGGCAGAGTCAGAGAGAAGCTATGTAGCTCCACCAGAGACAGATGCTGGAACTTTAGCAGGCAAGACAAAGCCACGTGGAAATACACAGATTAATATAAAGGGGTTAACTTAATATGTAAAAGTTAGCCAATAAGAAGCTAGAGCTAATGGGCCAAGCAGTGATTTAAACATAGTTGCTCTGTAATTATTTCGGGGCTAAGCAGCCAGGAACCAACAAGTGACTTCCTCCAACAGGAGATTCTCTATTGATATTTTTAAGACTGACAAGGTAGGCAAATACCAAATGCACAACAGTTAGAGAAACTATTTGATCTCACTCTCTGCTAGCAACCTGTAAGATGAACCACAGTGACTCCTGCCAGTTGCTCCTTATGCTTTTCATGACTCCTTCACATCAGTGAAAACTGTACTGAGTAACTTTCTTCTCAAGGATAGAATATAGGAAAAATGACAGCATGGCATTTTCAAGAATGTGTTGTTAATAAAAGGACATGGAGTCAATTTTGTTACAATATTTCTTTTACTCTTTGACTTACTAGAAAGAACCCATATTACCTAGTGTGATAGCTTCTGTAGACCAGGTCGTGAGGAAAGGAAGAAAAGAAAGTAGCCAGGGAAATAATAAAAATCTTAGGTTATCAGTTCAAGCAGTTCCCCCATAGAACCTCAAGGCAGTGGCTTTCCGGATTACATCCTGAGATCTTGTTAGACACCTGAGTCAGAAAGCTAATCAAAGAAAGATAAACCCGATGATTCCTTAGCACAAAACAAAGTTTAAGTTATAAATGCCCATTGTTTGATGTGACTACATCTGTCACAATTTGTTATGCAGTCATGGGTAAGATATGCTTCAGAGCATGACTAATAATCACCCCACTATCTCAACTGGCAAAATGAGAGCAGCATTTTGCCTCAGTACTTCATTCTGTTGAGTTGCATGCTGTTCAACTCTGCTTATGTTAAGGGATGAAGCTGTCTCTAGGGAGCAAAAAAGAAAAGATATCACTCCTTAGTAGGCAGAAGGTGCTTATTTATTCGTAAAGGATCAGTTTTCACTATTGAAAAAGGGAGTAGATGTGGTTTTGACTGATGCTACACTGTCCCATTTAGGTCACATTCATTTGAAACCACATCAAGTTCTCCATGTGAGTTTCCGAAATAAATGTTAGAAGTTTGCTTTTTTAAACCTGTTTTGCTATAATTCAAGCTATATTTGAGATAGAGGGATAAGCTCAGAAAAAATATGGAGGGAAAATGTTTATTTAAAAATTTGTTAGATATCTCAGTCTGTCCTCTCTGAAACACTTCATATATCTGTAATATGTACATATACATTTCTTTGAACATGTACTTATGTATCTATTGTTTTATTTCACTAAGTTTTTAAGTATCTCATTATATGATATATAATATATAAAGATACTAGTTATTCTAGGACCTGTGCTAAATGCTATTCACACATTTAATTATCTTCATCCTCACTTTGGCTCTGAAATCAGGTTAATTGTCAAATATTAATATTTCTATTGCTAATTCTTAGAGATGTTATGTACTACCAAGAGATTCTTGTGTAGAGGACATGATGTTGTCACAATCAAGAAATAATTAAAGATGCAGATAAAAAGACAGACAGACAGATACAGACATACATACATACATGCATACATAAACAGGTAGGTAGGTTTCTAAATACAAAGACATATAATCTGCTAGGCCATATAATGTTACTTGTAGGAATGTTATTTCAAAGAAGACCACTTGATATTTAATAGCCAATTGTGGGTAGTTCCTGGGAAATACTATTTTATTCTTTTCTCAGCATTCCTTGTAGTTCATTGCTGGAGTTCTAACAACCATTAAAGCAGAAGAGGCCCAAAGCAATCAATTTGAAAGATAGAGCACAGGCTGTATCTGGAAAGGTTTGGAAGTAGGATAGGAAAATGAGAAAATGATGTAGTTATATTTTAATTAAAAAAAAATAAAAAACCCAACCAAACAGATGACTGCATCATTGAGTTGCTAAATCTATCAGTGGCTAAATCTATTGCCAAATTCATAGCCAAATATGTTGGAAAATAGAACCAACCTTCAGAAAAGATATAACTGGTAATATCTAGGTATATCTTCTCCCAGAAACTTCTTGCTCATTTTTACAGGTACCATGAGGTGAGCAGTGTTGCTAAGATATGTGCTCTGATAATAATGGTTTACCTGAACACAGCCTCACAGTCTGCATGCCAAGTGACCATTGATAGAAATAGCAGAGTCTCATAGCCAAAACAATTTTTTTCTCTTTTAAATTGTTGTTAACAACTGTGTCTCTTCAAATTAAAGGGCTGACTAATACTTTCAAGAGTCTCAATGCATGATCTCAATGCTTGCTTAATTCTCAGGATTGCTGTAGAATAAACCACAAGTTTAAACTATCCATGGGGATCATGTTGCGTTATAAACAAGTATCAAGTCAGATGTTTGTTCCCTAACTTTTTTTGAATATTTGAAAAATTGTTAACATATATATATAGAGAGAGTATCAGTGACTGACTGAACACAATCGGGGTGGTATGGGCAAAGATGTGAGCCCTGACTAAGAATCAATGTGTTTTAGTAGGTGAAAGGGTATTTGAATTTGACCATGAATCACAGAGGAAGAGAAACAGAGAAGAGTGAGAGAAATTCAGAGTCTCATGTTCTCATGTAGCATCCAGTTAGGAACAATTCAATCTAGAAAACAAAAAAAAAAGATATGAAGAAAACAATTAAAATTGTAGCTCATACTTTAAAACATCAGTTCCTTTTCAAGCAGTAAATTCCCCTTATGCAAAATTATAACATTTTATCCATGAATTTTTGCCTTTAGTTCAAGTCCAAAATGAATTTCACTTTACAATGTCTATGAAGAAATTGCTTGGTGGGTGATCCCAAAGCAACAGTGAGTTAAAAAAAAATCTCAATACCTTTTGTTTTATACGATTGATTATTCAACAACAAGGAGAGAGGTGAGTACATCAACACATAATATAGTAGAATAGCAAAAGGGAGATAAGAATGGCTGAGAGACATTTACATTTTCAACTTGTTCTAACACATATCCTACAACACATGTCTTAAATATACTATGTTTCTATAGTAGATTGGATGGAAATAGATCAGTAAACAGTGAACAAGTATACTTTGTAGAGCAACAAATGATGGAAAATTCACTGATACACTGTATGAGGGCCTCAGGGATACAGCATGGGGCAAGGTTTGGTAGCATCTCCATTTGGAGGAATTCCTTTTAAGGCTAATGTGAACATTTCTGTGTGCAGAATCCTGGCATGAAGCAAGCCATGAAAAGGAGTCCAGTCTACTCTGACAAGCGTAAAGCTCTAAAAAATTAATGTCAGCCCCTGGGCATGTAGTAATTTCAATTTGTGCTGCCTGGGCTGCATAAATGGGCATCATGCGAATCAGGATCACACAATTAAAGGCAGTCCTGGTCGACAGTTCAGCTGGCTGGGGACTAGTTGCAGTGTCCGGTACAGCATTCCAAAGCTAGCAGTTTGGGGTTCTAGCCCATATTTTTGGACATTCCTACTGAAAACCAACTCTATTTTCTGTTCTTTCTTCTTGCCTCCACTATTTCTGATTTCTTCCCTTCACTGTTTTGCTTTCTTTCCATGTCCCTCACATTCCTTTTGCAACAGTCCTGGATGCTGAAAAATCTCATCTAACCTTCCGGAACTGGCTCCCGCGACTGGCATAAGTAAGAGAAATCAAGTTTAAAAATAAACAAACAACAATAAAACTCATACGTCCTGTCATCACTCTGGCAAGGCTGGAGGGTGATCAGGGCCAGTTAAGTCCCTCTCATGGAGGACTTGGAGAGTTCAGCCAGCTGCAGGAAAATTGCACCAAAAATAGAAAACAGATACTTTGAGAACTCGCACTGGAATGAAAGATTAAATTACCAAAAGGATTCTGATCAGTTATCTTTGACAAAAGTGCTACACAATTTGCATATAAACTCCATTCCTCTTCCTAATTATGCTGAATAAAATGCATTCATTTTCTCTGTGATTATAGGCCAGCCCTGCCAAACACCTGTGACTGCCATAAACCCTAATTTGATATTTATTTACTTCAAAGCAATCTTATTATATAAATGATTTGAGTCATCAAAGGCCTTAATTATTGATAGTTAATTCGATAGGGTCCCGTCCTTGGGTCTGGGTTTCTGATTTGTCCCTCCTACTTAGATGTAAGAGGAAATGAAATTCTGCTGCTAAGGGTACTGGAAATAGCATTCTTACTTAATTAGAACTAGATTTAGATTGCACTAAAAACCCAAGGTAGATGACTTCAATCTGAAGGCCTTCAGGCTCTTTTGAAAGTCACTTTTTATAACTATATTCTAAATAAACATATTATCATTTATGTATTTCCCAACCACAAAGTGTACATTTGCTGACAAATGATTAATATGGATTGTTTACCTCCTAAGATATTCAATAAAGACTAGATATGTTTTGTGCCATGCCTTGCCCAGTGGAGGGACTGTAGAAATCTCACAGAAGGAGGGATATGGTGTTGAGGACCACTGGCAATGTTTTAAGGCAAAACTACTTTTCATCCAGCGCAGGATTTACAGACCTTCTTATAGGGAACGGACAAGCTAAATTTGAAGACACACCTAGGACAAAAATGGTGAAACTTATCAGCATGTTCTTAGGATTCAAAATTACACAGGCAACCCATATTTCTCCATGTATCATTTCATCAGACATTGGCAGGTCTCTGCAACTTCGAGTGGCATCTCCAAAGCATATGCTTCTCAGGGTGTCATCTGGGTATCTCTGGGAGTCTTTGGGGGCTAGCACGAACTCAAAAGGTTTCCATAATAGTCTTTAACTGTTAATTGCATTCTCTCAAGAGTGCCCCGCTTTGTATTCTAGAAGCTGCATCTGATATCACAATTGTTGACTCTGATGTCTCCAGTGAGAAAGGACTTAAATGGTCCTGAGAATGGGGTCACAGAGCTCTTTAGTTTGGAGAGAAGCATGCTGTGTCTTGTAAGACCACAGCCAACAAGGTTACTCTGACCTAGTTCAGCAGGTTTCTGCTGACTCCCTGGCATCATAGAGATAATAAATAAGCTCAGTAAAAGCTTTTTTTTGCTTATCACTAGTTTTTACAGAATAGGTGAGCAATGACCAATCAACAATATTTACTACACTTGTCCAACCAATATAACTCTAACAATATGCTTGTCATAACCCTCTCTGGCCTTTTTTAAATCTACAATACTGGACTTCTTAAAAAAGGAATCTCACACACACATTCTGAATAACTGAAATATGGGTATTTACTGCCAACTGTCTTTATTTTAGCAAAATTAAATCTTTTATTCTGGAATTTATTATGCTTCATCTTGCCTTTTAAGTTGGTACCTCCAAAATTCAGGTGGAAATTTAATTAATGCTGTAACAGTATGAAGACAGAGAGCTCCGAAGAGGTGATTAGGCAAAAAGGTTTCTGCCCCATGAATGCATTAATGCTGTTATTGTGGAATATGGTTGGTGATGTCAGTTGTCTCTTCATGAAATAAGACATAACTTAAGCCTAATTCTCTTAGGTACTTAGGTACTCCTCAGCTGCCAAAGTCATGTTTTGGGACTTCACAGACTTCAGGATTGTATGCCAATAAACCCATGGCTTATTTTTGTTGTTGTTTTATGATTTTTAATATTTTATGTTTCATACATTTTACATACCAACCACAGTTCTCGTTCCTCCTCCTCCTTCTTCTTCCTTCCAACCCACCCCTATCCACAACTCAGAATGGGCAAGGCCTCTAATGGGGAGTAAACAAGGCCTTGCACATTCAGTTGAGGCAGATCCAAGCATTGTTTATAAAACTACTCAATACATAATATACTGTTGTAGTATAGAACATGAAGCAAGACAGCAATAGGGTGATTTCACAACACAATATGATTGCAAAGGGCAATTGAAGTGTCTTCTATTAAACAAAAATGCTAAATAGCTGCAAAATGTAAAAAAAAATGATTTTCTTAACTATAACATAGAAATGTCTTACAAAACATGGAGTTTCTGTTGCCTAGTACTATTTTAAATTTTCAATTAATCTGTCTTTCTTTCTGTCATTTATCTATGATATCCCTGTCTATATTTCTTCTATCTAGCTCTCAGACTATACTCTTGCTTTCTATGTCTTATTTGTTTGCTTTTTGCAATGCTGGTGGTTGAGCTCAAGACTCCTCCATGCTAGGCAAGCACTGTATCAGTAAGTTATCTCCTAAAAAAATTTAGTAAGATTGTTCAAAATGCTATGCTTTCACTGTGGTAAATGTTTATTGATGCAGTTCTTATATGCAGTCTTAGTTAATAGTTTTTAAGAATGTAACAAGGTCTGGAGAGCAAGTGCTTTAAAATCTCTGATTTACATGAATCAATGGGCCATGTTTTCTTCACATCACCATTTTCATTACTCACATGTTCTCTGACCAAGTTCTTAATGAAGCCTTGCTCTAAAATGCTTCTTATAATTTCCATAATTGCAATGATGGAGTAACTTTCAGAGAGCCCACAATCTAGTGTGTAAGTCTTAATTGCAAAAGGATTATTATTAGCATAATTAATACATTTAACTGCCAAGAAAAATACTTGATTTGTATGGCTAGCCTACATCAAGGAGCCTGTGATGAACAAGGCCTGGATGGTATTTCTTAGCCAACTGTGACCTTCTGCTTCTTCCTCTTTCTATCTGTTTTTATGTTTCCTTCCTGCATGCAAACCAGCAAGCTTAGTGTAGGATTTCCTTATAAAGGTTATTGCTCCTACATATGTAATTCCATCCAGCAACTACGGGAAAGAATGAAGACCAGTCTTCCTTGCAAATAAAAAATATTTTTATGATGAAAAGGCAAGGGAGGGGTGTGGTCAGATACATTTGGAAATGGAGAATAAGAGTCCTACTCCAGAAAAAAAAGTATTACCTTGTTTGCCTCTAAAACAAGCTGAAAGTCTACATGGTTAAATCACATTGGAAAGGGAAGACAAAGGATAAAAGATTACAGTGCTCTTAGAATTTACAGTGACTCTCAGGCAGATGGGCTGTGGCTTCTACCAAAAGCCTTTGCAAGATCAATGAAGTGCTTTGTTTATACTCACTCTGAACTATCACTTGTCAAGCGTGATCTCTTGTTGTGTGCTTCAAAACAGGGGTAACAAGAACACAATGTGACACTCAATTAGCCACACATGTCAGTCAGGAGAAACCCAATGGATTCTACTTTGTCAGCAGCTCCGCTCTCTGTGTGGGTGGGAGACAAAGCGCTTTCATTACTGGCACTTCCTAGAGGCCTCCTGTTTCAAGGCATCACTGGATCAGTTCTGGAGGTCTGAGCTAATATTCTACCACCAAAATCTAAAAGATGAGCCACAGGAGGACATTTGTCTTCCCTCCTTGTTACATTGCTCAGAACACAATGCAGTCCTGGAAGAGACTCAGACATAACTCCTTTTTTATCCACTACTTTCACCTCGGATTTAACTGAGTGTGGTGATGGCATTTATTGAGAAAAGGCAGAGTGTTTCTGTAGTCACAGTCAGCCTCTCGCCCTACTGCTCACTACCCAGTTCTTCTTCTGTTCATGAGTACAGCTGTGTTAAATTTGAGAAAGATGTGGTTTTGATACAGATAGTTCTGACTCTTTTTCTTTTTTTCTTTTTCCTGTATTCCATTTCTTCCAGACACATCTAGTCTCTTGATATTGGGTCACGATGCTGTTATCTATAAAGTTTACAGTTGATAAATATGCAGCCAGGTTACAAAAACACTAAAAAAAAATCAATTCATGATGTTTAAGCAAATTCCTAATTTGGGGTTGGGTTGCTTCAATGCTAAGCTCGTGGTCATGTGGTCCATGAACCACAATTACCTACATAATTTCAAACATCTATGAATATTTAAGAGTATATTAGATAAATAAACATATATTTCATTTTCTTTTCTTCCTCAACACTTGGTTTTAAACCATTTTGACAATGATTTGGAAGAAAGAAAACTTTAACCACCAAATTCATTCAAAATAATTGTTTATCAATTTAATTAATAAAGTCTGAGTCAAAAAGTTTTAGATAATAAAGGAAACACATGATAATTTTTGAAGGCTGAAATTAATGCTTTCATTAAAAACAGTCATTTAGTACTATAGAAGCACAGATTGTTTTATACTTCATTTATTTTTATAAGGATGTGTGCTATTATCATTTTTAAGCTACTGCTTTTTCTATCACTCCTAATTTCATAATTAACTTTTTGGTAGTTAACAAAAGACTGAACATTTTGGTCTCTTTGACATCTGTGTGGATATTAATCAAGGATATAAAGAATACAGACAGATAAAAATTTTATACATTGTATAGTGAGACAAGGACATTTACTCTTTTAGAAAAAGTCAGTTCAGGTCTCTAAAAACAAATGAGCCTTTCAAGACTTTGCTGTTGGACGAAAACTATCTACCTTAACCCTTGTAGATGACAGATTCCCTATAGATATAGGATGCCTGAGTATGAAAGTTTGCTGAGATACTTTCTGTATTGTGATGATATGAACAGATAATTTAGATTCCATGTGTCTTCATTATGTCTCTGTAACCAGTCTTAAAGAGTCCTTGTTTAAACAATTGCATGAATGTCCTATTTAGAATCAGCAGAACTACTTTAAGTAATTAGACTGATTTTGGTAGTAGGTACTTCATTTTCCTGAAATAATCCACATCTAAGCATTGCTTATTGTCAGAAAGTCTTGAATTAAAACTTTGTGTCTTAATATTTTTCAGGGTATTTTGTCTCCACCTGGGGTTTCAGAGCTTTGCTTTTCAGCCCCAGATTTGGTCTCATTTGCTTTTACGGAGTATTCAGGTCAATAATGCAGTGTCTTTGATGGTACTTGCTTCTATACACTTCATTTTAATAGTCAGGTCACCAGTCCAACCATTATTGCATATTAGTCACAAACACATTTGACTTTGAGCTCAAAATCTAAAATTAGATTTTTTTCAGATCATTTTAGGCACCATCATCTCTCAAATGTGCAATTGTGGCCTGGTTTTATCTACTGAAATGCATCGATACCTCAGTTTTTTTCATCTGTTAAATGGGATAATACTGTAAGTCAGTTCATAGAAATTATTTTGACAGTCCTGTGGAGTCATTCTTGTCAAATGTGTATAATACCACCTGGAGAAGTAGACAGTAATTTTGATAATTTAAGGATAGACTGTTAGCGTTACTACTAGAGGGAATATTATAGAAAGAAGAAAGAGTAATAGCTGTGCGTAGGAAATGTTACCAACACCCTCTCACTGGGAAGAAGGTAAATGTCAACGGTGGATGGTTTATAAATCTGTGAGCTTGGTATGATACTGTGAAAGTGGCAGCTACCTTTGCGGTCTTCTCCCCCGAATCTATCTCCTGCATCTGATTGTGAGAACAAAGCTTCAGACTAATCAGTATTACAAGGAACATTTTACAGAATATCTGTCCAATCCTTTGCAGTTGCAAGGACCAGCCTTCAGTAGCTCAGGAAAAAAAAGAGATTTCACAAAATGTGAACTGCTGGACAGACAATCAGACACATGAGGACTTTCTGTGGGCCAAACTATAGTTCTTCATTTTATTATTCTTTCCATTGCTTGGTCAATTCTATTCTTTTTCTTTTTTGTTCTGTCCTTCTATCCTGATATTTCTCTTCTTCCTTTTTTCTGTTGGCTTCTTTCTCACTTCTTCATTTTTTTCTTTGTACCTTATATACCCCTGCAAAGTTTTTCAAGCAATATAAAAATTACAACATGGTTAAGTTCTATTTTTAAGTGAATTATTATAATTAATACAAGGAAAAACAATGTTTCCCATTTCCCTTATATGACTAAACATTTTATGTATTATGTTGAATAAAAATTATCTTCAAGAACTCACATAGACTCATATCAAAGCAACTTGTTACAGATTACCAATGTGTAAGCAAGCAATGTATTTTTCTCAGCCAGTTCTTTTTCTGGCTGACTGCATTTTTCAGTTACAAATCAGGATCAATCTTTTTATTATTTATCTCAAAAAGCAATCTTATAAAATAATCTAAAGAATTACAAATAGAAACTTTTTTCCAGGCCGGAACAGTATTATTTATTTGAGAATTTCATACATGTAAACAATGTGTCTTGATTACATCTGTCAACTACCACATTTCTAACTCCTCCCAGACCTCTCTATTCACACCCCTTGCAACATGGTAATTTTTTTCATTTTTTAATTGATTTTTATTGAATTCTACATTTTCTCTGCTTCCCTCCCTGCCTCTCCCATCCCCACTTCAAACCTCCTCCAAGGTCACCATGCTCCCAATTTACTCAGGAGATCTTGTCTTTTTCTACTTACTTACTTACAAAGATTACTTACATCTCTCTTATTGTCCTCATTGTTGTCTAAGTTTTGGGGGGTTGTGATGTGTAGAATGGTTTTCTTTGCTTTATGTTTAAAATCACTTATGAGTGAGTAATTGTGATAATTGTCTTTCTGTGGGTTACCTCACTCAAAATAATGTTTTGTAGCTCCATCCATTTCGTGTAAAATTAAAGATGTTGTTACTTTTTTTTCTGTTGTGCAGTACGCCATTTTGTAAATGTACAACATTTTCCTTATCCATTCTTCAATTAATGGGTATTTAGGTTGTTTCCAGGTTCTGGCTATGACAAACAATGCTACTATGAACATAGTTGAGCACATGTCTTTGTGACATGATTGAGCATCATTTGGATATATACCCAAAAGTGGTATTACTGGATCTTGAGGAAGGTTGTTTCCTAATTTTCTGATAAAATTGCCACACGACATCCACAGAGACTATACCAGCTTGCATTCCCACCAACAACACATAAGTGTTTCATTTTCCCCACCCTCTCCAACATAAATTGTCATCAGTGTTTTTGATCTTGGCCATTCTTACAGGTGTAAGATGGAATCTCAGGGTTGTTCCGATTTGAATTTCTCTGGTGACTAAGGATATTGAAAATTTCTGTAAGTGTCTTTCAACCATTTTAGATTTCTCTGTTGAGAGTTCTCTGTTTAGGTCTGTACTCCATATTTTTATTGGATTATTTGTTCTTTTTATAATTTATTTTTAATACTCTATAAATAATTCTAATCAAAATTACTACTTCATTCCCTCCTCTCACTTTCTTCCTGCTCCCCCATACACCCTACTCCAACACCCTTCAGTCCTAAGAGAGGTCAAGGTATCCTATGCTGTGGGAAGTCCAAGGCTCTCCCCCCTACATCCAGGCCTAGGAAGGTATGCATCCAAATAGAATAGGATCCCAAAAAGCCGGTACATGTAGTAGAGACAAATCCCAGTATAAAAACGTTTATATGTATTCGGGCGCATGGCCCTGCCCGGGTACTGGATTTTTTCCAAGCCAAGCCCAGCTCTCCCTTCCAGCTGCGGGGTCCTAGGACGTCACAAAGCAGCAGGCTCCAGGGCTAAGGTTCTGGGGACCGGGGAGTGAGAGAGGGAAGCAGGGGTTATTTTTCCCGGGAGCTCCATCCACCAAGCCAGAGCTCCATCCACCAAGCCCGCACTTTTGCCTCTGAGATCCTAGAGCCTCAGGGGGCCCTGATCTAGTCCCAGCAGAAACATCTGGAGGTCCCAGCAGAAACATC
>JAQHUG010000203.1:2967537-2978772 GCA_028555095.1 Dicrostonyx torquatus
AAAAAAAAAAAAAGTGTGTCTTTCTAAACATTAAATTGCTCCCCAAGATTTTCTCTCTCAAAGACATTAACAAAAAAAAAATCTTAACCTAACTCTACTATCTTTATGTCTAAATTATTCTGCTGTTTAGAAAAAGTCAATCACTATTATTGTAAGTACCAGTAATATTGCCCAGTGAAGGAGCTAGACACCCCCTGAGAATGTTCATATAAACCATAGATTATGAGGGCTGTGGTGACTGTGAGGACAATTCACAGAGCTATGCTCAATGACAACATGAGGTCTTCAGGACACATGACCCTCAGGGCTCTGATTCTCTAAAACTCATTCCAATGTGGTTTAGTTGATCAACCAGTCATGATTCACGAGTTCTAAAGTTGCTTGCTCTTTCCATCAAAATGCCCTCGAACATAACTTTTTAAACTATCATTGTCAGCAATTCCAAAACAAGTCCAGGTATCTGTCACAAAAGGAGCTGAAGTAAATGAAATATATGGTATCCTGAATAAGATCCTGGGACCAAAACATAATATTGAAAGATTTGACAAATGCTAATGAAATCAGGCCTAGTGGTACAAATCTATTGATCACAGTGAGTTGAGAAGCTAAGGTAGTTAAAGCCCAGATGGGGAATTTTGTTAGAACTTGCCTCGAAACAAAATAATAAGAGCTGGCTACATAACTAATTGGTAGACTGCTTGCTTAGCTCAAGATTCAATCTCCAAGAGAACAAGAATCCAATCAGAGTATCTCAATACTAATTTGTCAGCTATGACTCACGTATATTAAAACATAATCTAAAAATAGAGGATCCAAGGTAGAGTGTAGAGAAATCTTTGTGCTATAATTTTGATTTTCTACATGTTGAAAAGTATTCTAAAGTTAGTTAAAAATACATAGAATATGTACAAACATATTAATAATTCAGTCTTACACATTGAAATGTATTTGTAAAAGGAGTGTCCCTGATTTCTGAGTTATCTTGACTTTGAAATATTTGCATAGAGTTGAACAATAGAAAATTTCTCAAAAAAGAAATCTAAAATCTTAAACTTCCATAAAATCAACACTTAAGAAAATCAAGATTTTGGAGCATTTTACGTATTGATTTTTGTGTGAGGGACATTCAGTCTTTTGTTGCTTTTAGGACTGGTATGCAGATAGGGGATGGAAAGATTTGTAAAAGTATGGCTGACTCATTTACCATAATTCTGGATTCCAAGTGAGTTATTGAACTGGTATTTATCCAAAGTAAAATTTGTGATTGGGTCTTGACCCTCTGAGAAACTGACACTATTTCATAAGCATTTTTACCAAAGAGTCATTTGTCTGTACTTGAAATAAATCAAAATTTAAAACACTGAATTAAAAGAAAGATGATAAAATCATTTATTAATAAAATAGTATAATTTTTGGCTCATGCTATGTTTAAAATGAACAAACGGCATTGACCTTAGACATACAGTTTTGGATGATTGACATTTGTTTGGCTATAGGAAGGTTTCCTTTGAATTGCCTGCTATGCTTAATAAGAAGTATTATGTGCGATTAGCTTCATAAAAGAGAGATCCTCAGATCACCCCTGATACACACAATGCAATTGATATTATTATCCCCGTATTAGCTGAAGATTTTTCCATAAAACTATTATACCTTTTACAACTGACAAGACAGATCCAGCTCTATAGAATCCTTCCTGCCTTATGGACACTGATCTCTTCACTGTTTGCAACAGTGAAGAAAATATCTCTGTAAGCCTTTCCTTTAAAATGATTTCCTATCAACTAATAAAGACAAGAAAGATTATGTCTGGAAAACCCAAAAAGGGAACTACTTCTGTCTAGTCGTTGTCAGTATGTGTGGTATTTCTTTGACATCCAATTTCCTTAAATTTGTCATGCTTACTATATAACAAAACAGACAGAACCCAGAGATCTTTTCTACTTTATATGATGTACCTCATGTAGTCTTGGCAGTTTTCTCATAGATGGTGATAATAAAGCACTTTTGTATATATGGATGTGAAGTACCAAGGCTCTATACCCTCACCATAGAGTGTTGCTTGTGATTTTCCGCTTGGATGATTTTTTTTAAGCTCAAGTTGCATTCTGCCATTTCAGATGAGGTATACAGTTCAGGTACACAATTTGTTGGCGGTGGTCCAACTTATTATATAATCAATTATCTTCTGCTATGTTGAAGTGTCACCATGTTTACAATTTTCCTTGTGGAAAACCATATATTTTCCTCCATCTTACGATCCATTATTCATCCTAACCACCAAAAAATCTCAACTACTCCTAATTGTGTGATTTATTCCCTACGGCTATACAATCAGTCCTACAAGTGCTCCTACTGTATCTGATGATACAACAAACCTAGAGAAAAAATATTTTTTTTTTATTTCAGAAATTTCCCACACCAAAATGAAATTTGAATTTTCTGTGTGCTAAACCCACATGGATAAAACTAAGTATAGACTCATGCTAATGTAGCCTCCCTATAATGTATAGACCTTCATTATCTTTTCAGTATTCTTTGTTTGAGGGTTGGTTGCCTCATGTCTTGTTTGTAACCTATGTCATTAGACCTAAGGCAGTTGTATCAGCAGTACTGAAAATGTGTAGCCTTTTTTTTAGTCTCCAGAACAACAGAGGAACCATTATTTGATTTGCATTTATTTTGTATTAGATATCAAGGCAATCTAGAGATGATTGAAATTGCAAATACTGCTTCATTCTTTGGTTAATGTTGGAGCATTTGTGTAGTTTAACAGTGAAAGGATCTCAGAACCAATCAATCCCCTGTGATGATGAACAAATACCATTTGCACATAATATTATAAACAACTGTATTTATTTTACCTAATGTTGAATGAGCACAGGCTGTGTCCCTTGTTCTGTCCTGCCCGGCTCCTGGCTGCCAGGCTAGCTTACCTTTGAAACAACCACACAAAAATTATATTAATTTAATTACTGCCTGGCCCATTAGTTCTAGCCTCTTATTGGCTAACTCTTACATCTTGCTTTAACCCATATCTAGTAATCTATGTATCACTACGGGAATGTGGCTTACCAGGAAGATTCTAATGTATGTCCATCTCGGGACGAAAAATCATGGCATCTCTCACACTTCCCTTCTCCCCAGGCTTCTGTTCTGTCTACTCTGCCCACCTACAGGCTGCCCTATCAAAAGGCCAAGGCAGTCTCTTTATTCAACCAATGAAAGCAACAGAAATACAGAAGGATCCTCCTACACCAACCTAAGGCCTCTTGAAACAAAAGTAGAGTTAAATAATATTAAATGAACAGAAGTAGAGTCGAAAATTAAATAATAATATAATCATAAAACATTCATATCCCTGAAATTTGACATTAAACACTAGGGATATAAAATGCTATGAATTTCAAGGACATATTATTTACAGCTGACCTATGGTTTTTAAACTTTTACTTTTATTTTACAGTAAGTAAAAAGCAGAATAACTCTTCCTATACTGCAAGGACTCCTCAATCTTTTTTTTCTCCAAAAATTTCTCTTTTCCTCATTCTGCCTAAATTTCTTGTGCATTGGAGATACAAAATTGGAGCCAACTTAATTAGTGCTAACAAAGAATGTATATTTTAAGAGAATACCCTTGAATACTGTGAAGCATGAAATCACTTTATTGACTTTGGAAATAAACTGCAGGAGGTGACATCTATTCTGTGACGAACAGATTAAGAGAGGGGTTGAATGTGAGAAGAGTTGGAGGTTGATATGACAGGGGGAGCTGGCTGTGCAAAGGCATTGCCTTTATAAGGAAGAACCCTCATGGAATGTTTGGTGAATAAAACTTTGAGCTGAACAGTAGAGGTCCGTCCTACTGTTAAAATATTACACTGCAAGTCAGGGCAGTGAAAGGCCAGGATGATGATGTTAATGGCAAGTAATGGTGTTGTAACAAATATCAACTGTCATGATGAACTGTCCATTGAAAGCACAAGGATACCTTTAAATTGAATCATGACTTTTCTCACCCTAATGTTATACTTTTATTGGCTCCATGAAGAACCTTTAGCTCAAAAACATTTCCTCTGAAATTCCAACATAAGAGATTTATGCACGTGTCTTAAGAGCCTCAATGTTTTAAATGTCAGTACTACTCGAGGTTAAGCAGAGCTATAATTCACCCATGCCTTAGTGTGGAATCCTATCATGCAGATGCATTCTTTCTCTTTATGGCTTAATGATACTAATTATGAATGGAAAATGGAACCTTCCAGAGGAGGATAAATGGAAAGGTCACTCTTCTTTTTCGCATCATCAAAGAGGAGAGCTTTGCAAAGAGCAGGCATCTCAAAGGAATGGTAAGAGGACATGAATGCAGAGAATTATCCCAGTGGTGTAAAACTTGTGAATTTGGCCATTTCAGGATACCTCTCAAAAAATAACTGCTAATATGATGCTGTTCTATAGTTTTACAAATAATATTATGCCCCTAATGATTTCAGATAACTGAATTCTTTTTAACGAAGAAATAAATGTTTTGTTTAACTTTGCTTTTTTCCTATACTACCAAAAGGCTATTCATCAATAGATAATGAGTTGTGTTATGTAAATTGAGAAGCACAATAAAAATACTTTACTTCCAGGAGTCTTGCACACTATCAGGAAGTGATCGAGAAGTTCTTATTTTTTAAGCAGGGATTTGTGGGGATCAGAACCTGGAGAAGGAAACATATAGATAATGTTTTTTTTTAATTTTCAAGATTATATTTTATGTGTGGATTGTAAAGAGATTCATTAGCCTCCATATGGATGATGGGAACTGAACCTGAGACTTCTACAAAAGCAACTACCCATAACTGCTAAATCATGTCTGCATCATTTACTAATATTCATAAAGAAAAGGGTAAAAATTTCAAGTTTAGATGCTGTCTCATAACACAGAGTGTCCCCAGCTGTGTCAGTAACTTAAGGAGATATGTCAGTCACTAAGATCCTGGTACCTCTTAACCTGTCTGCAGTAAGGGCCTACTTTCCTCACAATAATTCACAGGAAATTATGTGCACTATTGTATGTACTTTCAAATTCACATACACATTGTACACAGAATAAAAAAATTAAATGAAAAATGAACATAGAAAAAAAAAGAAATATCACTGGCAGAGCTGGTATTTAAACCAGAGAAATTTAAACCAGTACACGATAAATCCCAAACAATAACAATTGAACATTAAAATTATTTGTACACGGAAAAATTTCTTGATCAAGTACTGTAATAACAATTGCCACCATTGATAGCAAATTTTTACTGATTACTTTATGGATGTTGCGGAAAATAACAGAACTTGATAAAACTAGTGAAGGAGGATACTTGGAATTAAGACATATTTTATTCAGAATATACACAATTCAAAACATAAACATAACTGATGACTGTTTGATAACCCGATGTACATTGCACAGATATTGACAAGGTCATTAATCTATGCCTTCTCTTGTTGTGTGCATTCTTCCTTGTGACAATTACTACTTCAGCATAGGTAACACCAAGAAGAAATTTTCTTGTCATCAGATGCAATACCTCACAAAAGAGTGCTTTCTTTTTCAAAATGGTTACTTCTTACAGATATATGTTAATTTCTGAGAAACTTGGCTTATATCTCTTGTGGTTTTGAAAATATCAGCCATTTGCCACAGTTCTGGGAAATGAGCAGTAAAGGTACCAATGACTATGCCTAAAGAGTTCATACTTTCTTGTAATTATCACTATCTCTCTGTGGCCTCACATAGGATGAGGAAACAAGTCTCCTAGGACAGGAATGTCACTTGTTGGACCCAGCATTCAGCTCCTAGAAGGCTCTATTGTAAGAAGAATGCAAGATAGAGACTAAAAATTTGACTTACGAATATATGGAAACCACAAACATTTATAGTACTGCCCTTCAATGTTGCAACTTTCTAAAGTTTTTGAGGACATACCAGGCCTCCATGAAGAGGCCAGAGGACAATTCACAGGAGTTGATTATGTTACCACATGAGTCCTTGGGGAGCAGACTCCTGAGAGAATGTTCATTGTTGACAAGAGCACAGCCATGTCAAGGACAAATCTGTAGACCTTAGGAAACAGCAAGCCCTTTGTCTGGTCTGAGTAGGAATCTGACAAATAGTTAACATTTAGCTAAAACCAGTATATACAGAAGATACTGACTACATCTTTGTTATCCTGGATGACCTTCACATGAGACTACTCCACTGCAAAGACTCTCTCCTAGAATAACTAGTTGTGTTGATATTCTTCCTGTATGTCATAAATCTGCTGGTACATTTCTGGCTGAGTATATAGCATACACCTCCCAAATTTACATTATTGTGTCTGTCATTTATTTATCCATGGAGAAATCCAGGCAGACTACTATATTAGGACCAATGGCTGAACTCAGACCATGAAGTTTGATGGCCAGTGCCCTTACTTACTGAGCCATATTGCCAATTCTATTTTATTTCCATAAGACATACAACATCAAATATATATTTACTGGTGAAGTTGAAGGTAGAAACATTTAGATTTTACTGAATATATATTTAACAAATATAAAATTATTTATATGTCCATGTGCCTATCAATTTGCATACCTTAATTTTTTTTTTCATTCCAAAGTATATTGGTTTTTAAACTACTCACATACTTCCTGTCTGAAGGACCGGTAGAGACATTACTACCTTTGTTACAGTCCTGCAGAATAGGAATGGACAATTCGTGTTTATTTTTGTGTAGGACCATCTCAGTCTTATGGTACTGTGTTACTTCTCTAAGGTTTCTTACCACTTTATATTAAGGTTCAGTCCATTTTATATTTTCTTTTTGCTCTCTTTTATGTATGTTAGCATGTATCCGCATATGTGCAAAGGTTTATGCTTGTCCATATGCATGCAGAGGACAGAAGTTTATGCTGGGTATCTTCCTAGATACCTGTTTATTTTACATATTGTCTCCCTCTTAACATGAAGCTAACAAATTCAGATAGACTTGAAGGTCAGAAAAGTCAGGGATTTCCCCATTTCTGCCTGTGCTATACATGGATTATAGGTGTGAACCACATCTAGCTTTTTAATGTGGTTTTCTTTCTTCCCTCAGGATCATTGGCCACCAGTCCACAAGGATGGAGAAAGCAGAAACACAGCGCACAGTTCTGACAGCTGTGGATATGATGGAGATCACCCTCTTAAAGATGACTTCAGTGGATCAGCACAGCTTTAATCCAGAGCATAGGAAATATATAGAATTGGCGAGTTGGGAGACAAACCGTAATTTATATTAAGTGCCATGCTCTTATTATAAGACTTCATATGTGCCAGTAGGGTTCTATAGCAAAGCTCCTAATACAAGTCTTAGTTACCATATGTACAGGAGGTAGAAAGCGTCTAGCAGGAAACTATGTCAAAGGTCATGCTAGAGACAAAGTAGGCATCCAGGCTCAGAAATGGCATTCAGATAAGGTCATTCTCTAGATAAGGGCAGGTAGAGATCTGGAAATCTCTCTAGAAAAGGAACCTTCATATTACTGAAATTTGGAAAGAGCCGCAAGGCCATGATAGACTGCAGCCTCTGACCATCAAGGCCTTCCCACAATTTAAAATAGGATTGGGGATATCAAACAAAGGTCCATCATGCTTTGACCCAAGCACATCACCAACTGAGCTATCTCTTAAGTCCAAACCCTTTTTCTTTACAAGTTTATGACTTCATTTTCACGTGATGGTTTTTAATTTCTTCTTTATATCTTATCTATACTTTCTCTTCCTATTTCCCTATTATCTGCTTTTTTTCCTTCTTTTAGAAAGATATCCCTTCTTCACTGCTTCCTTTTTCTTCTCTTCTTTCTTTGCCCTAAAATACGTTCCTTGACAGTTTTCATTTGCCAGCAAGACTCTGCTTGTTCCAAAATGTTTTACTCTATTAAAAATATCCTACAGGATTAAATGGGATGAGAGGAAAAAGGATGGAAAACTAAAACTAAGGGCTATTCAGAGAATAATATGAAAACCTAATACAAATGAAGCTTTCTAAAATATATACACAAATGAAAGAAAACTCAATGAACTACCCAAATTCCACTTGGTGTAGAGACACCCCAACTACACACCTTTTATCTGAAATGAAAATTTCAGTTCTAGGGAATAGATTATATATCGTGGAGTTTTGGGGAAAGGGGGCCCTGTGGAAATGATCAAACAGGTCAGATGCCTGTCAAGGCTGTTGGCTGCTCTTCACAAACTGGTGGTAAGTTCCTATTGCTGAAGATAACACCTACATAAATTACTAAATATGAAGAAGTGGTTGAACTGCTGTTTACCTAGCATCTTCACCCCTACTGAAAAGTATTCATGGTATTGGAAGTTACTCTGCATTCTACCAGAGGAGAAAGGTAAGCACCAACCCAGCTACAAAATCTTCATCTACAATTACCACCTAACCATAAGATATGCTGTTGCAACAGTGACACAAATGTCATGGGAGTAACTAATAAATGTTTTCTTAGGTTGGAGGCCCACTACATATGATGGAACTCATGTTAGAAATGGCATTGTTGGCCCACACCTGAGACTAGATAAGCTATGAACATTGACAAAAACCCAATACTACTATTCTGATAAAAGAATATAGTAATAACATGACTCCAAACGACATTCTACTCTACTCATAGATCAGTGTTTTGAATAGACATCATCAGAGAAGCTTCTTTCTGCAGTAAATGGGAACAAATACAGAGACTCAGAATTGGATAATCTGCAGAGAAGGAGATATCTCAGAATACGTATTTCTAGGTAGGATGTCTTCAACAAATTTGTTCCCTCGGGTTTCAGAGATCTTGCTTTAGGGAGGCGGAAAGATAGAGGACACCAAGCATTCAAGCAAGGCCTTCTGGACAAAACAGGACTAATGCATGTATGAAGTAAAGGATATTATCGCAACATGTACAGGGCCTGCATAAGGCTAAGCATGATGGAGTCCCAGCACTGAGAGTGTAAGTACACACATGCCTGCCCTCCATGAAAAATCATCCAGGTAAATTGGACATCAAGTAAATTTCCTTCTTTTGAAGACTACAGCGCAACATAGTTTACTATAAAATGAGTAGATAATCTCTGCTTCTATCTTTACTACTATCATTCCAGAAATGTTGACACTAGATTTTTCAGTAAGTACATGCCATAAAATAAGATATGGCATAAATTATATTTGTGATATACATATATATGCTGTATCTATATTATATTATTATAAACATAAATTTAAAATATTGAAGCTTTACCATTATACTAAAAAATATATATAACATCTGAAATGCAATCATAATGCATGTAGTATGACCCTGTGGATTTTAGATTTGATGTATATAGATGAACTATAGTCAGAAAAAGGATATTCTTGCCAAATGTTTGCAATTATAAATCATTTAGAATATTAAAATTAAATATTTATGATCAAATATAGGAATAGATGCCTGCATGTCAATTTTTATGAAATTTATCATTAAGTGTATGATTTCCCAAATGTTCAAAGAAAAAACTACCATACCTCAAATTTCCTTTAATAAAATGGCAGCAAAGTAGCTTGCTACTTAAATAAAATAAGGCAAAAATTGTCTCTAAAAAAATCACAAATATTTGTGTTACTTTACATAAAATAGCACAAAATGGAATATAATTTGGAAGAACAAAATGCAAAATAAAATTCCCACTCCTCATACTATCAAAAATACCTTCCCTTGAATTGCTTGAATATTGAAATTAAAAGTAAACTGGAATGCTTTTCCCTGAAGAAGACTATTTCTGATCTCAGCATTCCATAATGGTTTATAATTCTTGCATAGGGTTGAGGCCATCCTAGACTTTTTTTTCTATTTACCTTAGCATGTCTGTTGGTATAGTTCTTGTTCAGAGAAAAGGTAACTGGTTACTTATTCAATACCAAATGGTCATCCCTTAAAACATATGTGTGTGTGTATACACACATATACATATATGTGTGTGTGTGTAACATTAAACTGATTGAATATATGTGTGTGTGTGTGTGTAAAACATTAAACTGATTGAATAGATGGTGTTTTTATATTAAGGAATATATAGGCTTCTATATATGTAACAACATATATGTATGTAATATTAATTATTTGAAACAGAGTAAGACAGGGGGTGCATGGGAAAGTTTTGAGGGAGTAAAAGAAGAAGAAAATTATTTAATTTATTACAATCTCAAAAATAACAAAATGACAATGATCATAATAAGAAGAAAAGTGGAAGAAGAAGGAAGAAGAGGAGGAGGAAGAGGGCAAGGAAGAAGTGAGAAAAAAAGGAAGAACTAAGCAATAGTATTGCTCTAGATATTTTATCTGAAGCTATGTGTATCTTATTTTAACTCCTGAAATTCTTCTTTGGGTTTTAAAGGGACAAATAGGCTTTTCTCTAAACCTGTAATGACATTTAGCCTCTTCCAAATGTTACCCTATTTTCTTTCTAATGTTTTTCCTCTTTGAATTCACAGTCATGGCCTAGAGGTATTTTTCTTCTATTAAACTAGACTGGATTTCAGAAGAGAGTTTTCTGTCACCTAAACTTAACTTCACTCTTCAAAACCTGCTTATTCAAATTTGTCATTCAGACAAGTAAGATCATGTTTTCCAATCAACCTAAGTATGATCCAAGGTAGGTCAATATTATTCCACTATTGAACTTAAATGTGGAAGAAATTATATGGAGTAAAGATCACCCATCTCCCACTGGATTATCATCATACACAGCTTATCACTTTTGAAATTTGAGTAGAAACTCTATAATGTAACTGCACAAAATAGCTGTAGATGCAACAGAGAGTTAACCTTTGTGATAATATTCCTAGATGAGGTTTCCTTAGTCATCATGCCACATGCGGTTTGACACAGAAAAAAGAGAAAAATTTTAAAAACTAAATGAATTGAAGGCTAAAAATTGACAAGTTAAACAATAATGATTATCTTCATAGCTTATAAAATAGCAGATACAATATCAAAAATATAATAAATAAAACTAAGGTTTATTATGGGTATAGTGTCTGGACTATGTATATTATTGTGTTTTCTTTGAATTTTTTGACTGCTGCAGAAAGGCATTTAATACTGGCAACTGCGAAGCCAAGCCGACAAATATACTTTGAAGGTATCTTGATTTCAAATTTTGGTCTAAGGATATGTTCTTTTGGAAAAGAG
>JAQHUG010000203.1:2994389-3006579 GCA_028555095.1 Dicrostonyx torquatus
GGTGTGTGGAAAAGTACATCGACAGGATTTTCTTCAAAATAAAAATCTGAAAAAGAGACCACATACATAGATTTCATACTTAGCAAATGAAAGAGCCTGACATTGAAAACACACAACTGAGGGCAAATCCTCAACTATCTAGGATGTGATGCTTCCATGAATCCACAATAGTTCAGAAACTGAACGGTGGCAAAATTTTAGGTTTGGGGAAAATGTTTTAAAATAACACATTCAGTGTCACAGAAAAATCTATGTATGAACCAGAAAACTCAGGTTGGATTCAAACAAAGGCAAAGATTCTTAACATCAAACAATGCTATTCACATCTATCAACTAGGACACCTGACCAGTTACAGCATCTTAAAGATATTAAAGATCTGTAGTACGAAGTTAGATCTGTAGTACGAAGTTAGTTTTTTGTCTTATTTTAAATATTGTGGGATGCTTAAGTGATAGGAAGAAGTACAATGAGACACAAGGCTTCATTGGGGGCTTACTATGAGAGTAGATTGTAGCGTATTTATCCTCTTCACTTTGCTTCAAAGTTATGACTCTTCCTGCTTTGAAAATATATATTTTAAAATATATTTTTCTTTTATTTTGGGGTTCATAAGATATTATTCCAATTACTACTTCACTTTCCTTCAAGCAAACCCTTTCATGTACCCAACCTTGTTCTCTTTCAAATTTATGTCCTCTTTTTCATTAATTGTTATTATATGCATGTATATGTGTACACATGTACAGATGTATTCCTAAATGTAACCTGTTCAGTCTGTACCATGTTACTTGTAGGTATGTTGATTGGACTGATAATTTGGTATTCAATGACCAATTTATATGGTCTTCTCCAAGGCATACTTTTTCCCAGGCAGAAGTCCTTAGGTTTCTGTTGCTCTTTGTGCAGTGATAAGGATGGACAGTTGGTCTTTCTTCCATCCACTTCAAAGTGAATTTTAGTGGAAGAATGTTCAGGGTATGGATGAAAAAACTCTACACCTCTACCTGTCTTAGCACTTAGCCCAGTACATTGTTATTCAATTTTTCTCTCCAGAATAAAGTGTATTATTCATTAGTGATATCTTAAAATGTATTTGAATTTGAAAATCTATTATCATTATCAGGCTTCACAGAACCAATATTTATGATATTGGTATACAGATACCTCATACCTGAAATACCATTTTCTAAAGAGACCCCTGGCCAGGTGGTGGCCCCGCAGGCCTTTAATCCCAGCACTCGGGAGGCAGAGACAGGCGGATCTTTGTGAGTTCGAGGGCAGCCTTGTCTATAAGAGCTAGTTCCAGGACAGGCTCCAAAGCTACAGAGAAATCCCATCTCAAACAACCAAAAAAAAAAAAAAAAAAAAAAAAAGAGCGAGAGAGAGAGAGACCCCTGGAAACTGGTGTTTCTCAAAATGAGAACTCTGTTGCCTTATTCATTTCCCAGTGATGATGGCATTATCAATTTACCTCACACACTAATGTCAATGTCACCTTGTGTATACTGATTATTAAAAAAATATATTATAATGCATTAGAAATTACTTGTTCTATGTGACTCAAGATTTTATATTCTTTATGTCTGGTTTCATTGCTATATCCAACCTGCTATGCTTACTGAGGCTCATGATACTGAAGTGGACACGTTATTCTTTGACCATTTTGTATACAAATGCATATAACTCTAAACTAGAGCATTTTAAGGATGTCACCAAGTCCCAAGAGAGGGCAAGCAAGGGACAATACATTTATTAGTTGCCTCTCAATCTTCACTCTGGGCTTCTCGATTCTCCACTTCTTGCTTCCTCTACCTACTTCCCTGCTTTCCCTCTCAAAAGGTTCAGAATGTCAGCTATAATTATATTCCCTCAAATACATTTTACTTGACCCTGACTCACTCATATAGACTCATAAAGCTCTTTTCAAAAAAGAGCAAGAAAAGTAATTGACATGATCCACCAAAGTCATGGATCCTTTCCGTCTCTTTTCTCATTTCTTTAAACAAGAATATTATTCTTCATTGTCATGCCACTGCCTTTTCTTCCCCCGAAACTTCTTATTTTACATAATGTTTTTCTACTGGGCCATCTTAAAATTTCCTAAAGAAAATGCATGCAAAGTTTCTGATAGTTCTGATAGATTGATATGCCTTTGCCACAAATCAGTACGGCAACTCATTGTGGAGAGAATAATCCAGTAGATGGGACATAATAGATGCCAGTCCTGGGTCACTTATTTTCCCCATTCAGATAGCGATAGGATTCTAAGTCACATGACTTACTACTGAGCCAGAAAATGAGATATGTGAAAATTTTACATGGAAAAAATAGTAGCAATATTGCAAAAAAAAAAAAAAACCAAAAAAAAAAAACAACCCAAAGAGCATGTAAGCATTAGATGAGATCAAAAGTCTGGTCACACATTTACACATTAACCAAATATGCCCTCACTTACCAAACTCACAAAATGTCAGCACTTACTAGATAAGGAAAAGGTTGTGAATGCTTGCAGGTAAATAAAATACCTGTGTATAGGCACACCATTTTCCATATTTGACAGTGAGTATACAGTATGACTAGACAACCTGCTACACATATGGTTACTCACTATATTTTTAATACACAAATACTTGCACTTGTTTGAACATAATAAAAGCTTATTAAATTCATGAAGATATTTCTAAGAATAACCAAAGTCTTTAAAAGACTATTTCTAATTGCTTTGCCGTGTTCTGCAACCCATTACCAACTCACATTGGTAGATCTTTGAGTGCTTTCGAAAAATCCTAGTAAGTAACATTTCTCTTATAGCCCTTTGGCTGAGAATAAATTGCAACACAGAGTGTGACCTGTGGATGTTTTTCTTCTTTATGATGGCGGGTGTGAAAGCTAGAGGAGCAAGGGCCAAGTCCTCTGTGTTAAAACCTTTACCTTCATTATTCTTATTATCGTCTGTAACAAAGAAAGACTTTGCCCCCAGTCACAATCAATTGGACTCCAAGTCTAGCAACTGAGAAAATATAGATTCAAGCTTCCTTAATCCAGGTAGCTTTCTATAATAGCTCACGGTGATGTCAGATGTTGAGTCAAGTGCGCTTAGCCATGCAGTGATTTTTAAGGACACACTTCTGGAAGTGGATTCCTGCAGTTTGAGCACAAGAACTTATTTATGAAAACATATCACATACCAAGACATTTTCAAGTAAATTTGTATCTTTCTTCTCTTGTTTTGAGTTCAATTTGCTAAGCCTGTGAGTCCTTCTCAGTGTAAAGACAAGGCAGAAGAATATACACCTTTTCTCAAATTGTTTAGTCACTTTGGAATTGAAAGATCAAGATGGGCTAGAGTTTCTCATTGATTTAGAGATGTATTGTGACTTTCAGAAAGCAAGGGTTGCTAGGAATAGAATGGCCCTGATGAGAAAGTGCAGGCTTACCTCTCCCTTTCTATTTTCTTCTTGTCATGCTAATTCAGTAAAAAATCACAATCATGTGCTCTCCACTACACCCATACCAGGTATGATCTTGGTCTTAGCTGAGCTTTCCCTACAACTACCATCTGGATTTCTCAAAGTTAATACTTAAAAATGCCAAGGAGGTTACTTCAGAAGGACCATCTTTATCGTCTCAATAGAGATGACTATGTTGTAACTTTTTAGAAGACAGAAGCTGCAGTTTTGATTTACAATACAATATCAGTCAAGTATCTAAACTGGTAAAACTTAGCACCGACAAAATAAGTCCTTCTACTCTCATTTTTGTCATTATGAAATTGCAACCTATTGTGCTAATTGCTGACACAGGCACAGTAATAGTCTGTGTCATATTTCCCTAAGAGCATCATAGGAATTGATTTTCACTATTGCCCGATAAGTTATAACCCTCATGTTAGGAGTGTGGAAAGTGAAGCTAACGGGTGTAAAATAACTTTCTGAAGACTTCACCAAAGGGGAAGTGGGAGAATACAGCTCAGAACCTGTCAAGGTGAACAATAATGGCACCTGTCAATTCAATAATGCTCTGCAGAGTTTGCCTCCTGACACAAAGTGCCACATTCGTTCCTGGGACACAGGTGCAGTGCACCACACTTGCATCTCTGCCTAAGATCAGAGGAGTGTGTGGAACAGAGGAAAGCCTTGCATGCAATTCCATTCATCTTATATGGCAGCCCAGCCCCTATTGCTTGTCATTCTACATGAGGCAGAAAACAAGGGCAAATTAAATCCAGCTGTCAAGACAGCCAGATCCGTTGTAAGCAGAGATGCTCTTTAGCCTAATGTGAAAGCTCTGATTGAAAAGACAAAAAGAATTTAATCAGTCACCAAGCTCTGTGACTCTGGTAGCTTTGAAGTTTTGTTTTGTTTTGTTTTTCTTGCTTTGCAGCCCCTCCCAAGTCCCTTTTTTTTTCATGTGCAGTGCGCATTGTGTTGCTTGCAATGAGCCCTCTCGAGTAAGCTTCAATAATTGGATTATTCACACACTGTGTGAGTAGGTCCTGTAAGTCAGCAGTTTATGGAGCCTTGCAAAGAGGCAGGTGCTGGAGCAGAAAGGGTGTGCTTTCCCAGAGTTGGCCAGGGTCCTCAGGAGGCTGTAAAGTTTGATGGTCTGAAGCAGAAGTGCCTGCTCAACCTCTAGGTCATAAAGAAGGGCAGTTCAGTATACCAATCACAGGGACATGGACTTGGCGAGGAAAGGTTGAAATTTTATTTTCAGGAATTGTGGACCCTTATTTTCTGGCATGAGTCCCTCTGAATATCCAGTGAGATTAAGGTCAGGAGATTAAGGAAATGCTTTACCAGAGGCGAGGTAAGCTCCCTTAGCAAGAATGACCCAAAAGAAAAAACTCTGGTTTTGGTGACCTTGCTAAATTTCAGGATATAGAGAATTATTTGCCACAAGTCATTAACCCATTCTTTTGCTGAATTGAAAAAAAAAAAGCAAAGTAAGGACTCTTCATCAGTAACTAAAGTTTCTGTGTACTGCGACAAACTCTCAAAGCAAGATTTTGCTTCTGCTTTACCTGTTCCAGTTTTTACTAGTGGAAGTAAAAGAGAAGCTCAGAGGGACTAGGATGATTTGTACAGGACAGATGTCTGACTTCTCATAAATAGGTTTTTAGGAGGCATGACCACAGCTCAATGACAGACTTGCTTGTTTCTTCAGTAGGGGTGTTCTGGCTTCAAATACCACAAGACAAAAAAAAATAATAATAAAGTAAAATAAAATAATTATATTTGTTTTAGGCATTATCCATCTTTGGGATTAGATTTTTTCAGTCCAGCTTCATGAGGCTTTTTTCCAATTGCAGAAGGCTTTCTTCTGTGGATATGCTTTCTCTGTCAGTCTTTAGACCTCTCTTTCCCTCATAAGGAAAGTGGCCATTGGATTAGGGCCTCCCATGATCTAGAACAAACTTATTTTAACTTGTAGACTTCTTTGGAGACTCTAATAACAAAGATGATTCTTATTACAGGAGTTAATAATTAACACTTATGTTTAAGGAACACACTTCAATCCATATGAGCCAATATAATTTTTGAATTTTAAACACGATGTAGTGTGATTTTTATTGTCAAATTAAAGGGTGTCCTTCACCTTGTCTTTTAAAACTTAGCTTATTCTATCACAACACTTAATTAATTACAGATTAATTGCTTTTGAATTGTACTTTTTCATTAATATTTGCATTCATTTATCTACCACATATTTCTCTCTCTTCATCACAGTTCTGCCTAAAACACTACCAAGGAACCTGACATATATTTTTCAGTATATAAATATCCTCTGATTAAATGTTCAATATAATTTGTGAAATAAGCAAATTAAAAATGATTAAAAACTATCAAAAATATCACTATAACTGGGAAAATAGCAGTTATTTGCTTAAATATTTGTAGTATTTTTACTTAATTGTTTTTTCATTCCATAATTATACCAATTTTACATTGTGTATCCTCCATTTGTGACAATTTTATTTTTTCCAATATAATATTTTTATTGATTATTTGAGAATTTCACATATTTCATCCTAAGCTTCCAATTCTCCTAGGTCCATCCGAACACCTTGTGATCTTTCTCCTCAAAATGAAGAAAAAAAGAAAAATATATACCAAGTCCAAATTGTATCAAACTACCAGTAGCCATCCTCTTAAAGTCCTTCCCCATCAATATCCCTGCCAGAAGCTGTCAACTCTGAAGAGCTATACGTCAGTATTCTTATCACAAATCTAACAGTTTTCTTCAATAATTTCATGTACAGATTGTTTATTTTCTTCTTTGTGGGTGGGGGAAGGAGAGGTTGTCATAGAAGCTTTCTATGTCTCTCATTCTGAGCTGCTAGTCTATAGTCATTGATACTGCTGCAAAAGACACTTCCTTGCCCTTTACAACTAGTGGGAGCACAGACCATCAACTTACATGTGGTTTCGGGCCACAGCACAGACCAAGAACAATCACAAGGCCTCTGGCAGAGGCCCAGACCAAGGATACCCTCATGATCTCGGGCATGTAGCATTTGTTAATGTGAGTCCTACGAAGTTTTCTAGTAAGTGGTGAAAGATTCCTTTGATCTGAACAGACACTAGAGAATCCTTATAAACTTTTTAGGGAGTTTCAGAAACTACAGTAAGCTATGCACATAAATATACATGGACATTTGCTGAAATTGGTCATTCACTGCAAGTTTTAAATTTTCTTCAGATTGGCAATTCTTATACATTTTTATCTAATATATGAGGATATTTCTTTAGCACCAATACAGATCCGACTTAGTCAGATGAAAGTTTATGATCCTAAAATTATTGAAAATTCAATGAAAAGGGCAGTTTGTATGGTGTCTGGGAAATTCTAGACATTCCCATGAATTTGGAAGAAATCATGTCAAGTCAGAGGGTCAGACAAACAGTCAAGAAGACTGAAGAGGGTGAGTGCTGTGATATTTTGTTTGTATTCAGACAAATAAATCTTGCCTGGAGATCAGAGGGTAGAGCTAGCCACTAGTTAACCATAGAGGTCTGGAGGTCTGTATAGACAGACAGGAAGTGATGAGACTGGATGAAGAAAGTAGTGATAAGGCTGGTAGAGACAGGAGCTTGGCCTTTTTATGTCTGAGGAGTTGGAGAGGTAAGACATGACTGAGACGGATCTTTTACTTCTCTGTTCTTTCAGCTTTTACCCCTATATATAACTTTTTATTATTAAGATTCACTGGTATCACACTTCAGGTGAGCTAAATCTGAACATGCTTCTTATGATACAAGTACCGAGCAGCTGCTTTTGCTAAAATTATTGACTTTGGCTCATATGGTAAGAGCATGATAAGAATCTAGCACTGTTGCCTTTATTTTGTCTCTATTTTTGTTGGAAGGCACAGAGGTAAATTATTGGCATTAATGTTTCCTCTTGTCTTACATTAAATTCAGAAGAGCAAAGCTTGGAAGATGAACCCTTCTCTCCTAAGCATATATAATGTCAATAATTGTCAAAGAAAGTAAATTTGTACTCCAGAGAAGGCACAATCATTAGGTAGGAATCACATCTGTTCCTACAACAGATGGCAGATTATTGGCATATTAATAACATATTTGACCACCTTTCAGACCTCTCTGCAGGCTCAGGGTTGAGACAATGAAAGATCAGGGAGGGAGTTAGTCATACCTTGAGAACTGATTAGGGATGCATGCACCTTGCACTATAATTAATCTTTAACCTCATAGAAGTAGCTGGAAAAGAGATCTGGGAAAACAGAACCACTTCACCTCTTTATCTTTGAGTGAGGCCACCCATAATAACTCTACCTCTGCCTTTCATGTTTTTATGTCAAATAAACTTAATGGGGTAGTCAAACAAGGATTGTTGAACAAGTCTTCTGTTCTAAAAACTCCAGTGACACTCACAGATTGGTTTCTCACCAACACTATGAATGCACTTTCACATACCATGAACTGTGAAACTCTGTGGATCTTGATTTTATTTGACTCCAGAGAAAACAGGAAGGGTCAACCTCAAGTATAAAATATAAGAGAACAATGTGTTAACAATTTTATCTTCCTGGTGTTCCATCATTAACTAGATTAATTATAATACATTAATTTGTTTGAGGATATTTGTAGATTTAACCCACAACCAAGTTGCAAAATATTTTCCTAACTATTTAGGTTAAAAAAAATTAATAGACTATACCCTTCATGCGTTTTTCTTAATTTGTTTAACTAGGTATTTTTTGTAAATTTGAGTGTTTAATATATATTTTGAACATAATCAGTCCCACCTCCCCTATTCTTCTATTCACCAATTCTTTCTTATCCACCAAATTTTGTGTCAGTTAAAAAATGTCTTTCAAAGTCTGTTTGGTTCTACTTAAATAGTCTTAGCTGTGTGGTCTTGCATAGAATGGTCAACTTACCAGGACTGACACCCTCAGAGAAACTCTCTCTCTCCATCTCCTGGCAGTTAACAAGTGACAATAGTTTCACAGATTTCTGTGAGATTGTGTGCCCAGCACCTTTTTCATTCCTGGGATTTTGTCCAACATGTGCTTGCATGGGTTTTATACATGATGTCACAAGTGTTGTGAGTTCAGGTTTGCATTTGACCCACTCTATCCAGATGATAATGTTTTCTTGTAGTCATCAACTACCACAGGCTCTTGTGGGATTGTTAGTTTTGAAATATTTTGTATGTTTGATTTTTAATCATACTGTATTAGTATCACTCCAGAACAATAGATTCAGTGTTGAGGGTTGAACTGTGGTTCTAGTTCCAGCTCTGACACTTTACTATTTTGTGACAATGTAATTTTTAAAAATTATTTTTATTGATTTTATTGAGCTCTATATTTTTCTTTGCTCCCCTATCTTCCTCTCTTCCCATTTCTAACTTCTCCCATGATCCAATGTTCCCAATTTACTCAGGAGATCTTGTCTTTTTCTACTTCCTATATAGATTAGATCCATGTATACATAATTTTATCCTGGAGGTTTAACCACTGCATTCACAAAAATCATATATTGTTTCCTAAGAGTGTGTGATTCCTAGCAACATTTGATAAAGTAGATAAAAGCTATCATGAAGAAAAGTCACACCTCTGTTGAAGTTTTCACAAAGCAGTTGGCTAATTATAAATTAAGGATTCCGGAAAGTCAGAATATTTTAGAACCACACCCAAATGACCTTGAAGCATTGTTTAGTCGGCTTAATAGCCATTTTTAGCATGACTCTGTATTTATCCTAATATCCTTTTGTGTATAAGGTAAAGCCTTTGAAATGTGTGACATGAGGGCCTGCTTGTTGAGGATTTTGTCCTGTCCAGTTCCCACAGCCGGTATGTCCCAAAGAAATCACACAGAAGGTCTATATTAATGATAAATTGATTGGCCCATTAGGTCAGGTTTCTTATTAGCTCTTATAATTTATATTGCCCATTATTAGCCCATTATTATTATCTGTGTTAGCCACATGGCTCAGTACCTTTTTTGGTGGGGCAGCTTATATCTTCTTTTTTCAGTGTCTGGGCAGGACTGGGGATGGAATATCCCTTCTCAGATTTCCCCTTTTCTCATTGCCCCACCTCTACTTCCTGTCTGGTTGTTCCACCTATACTTCCTGCTTCCTGCCTGGCTACTGGCCAATCAACATTTATTTAAAACATCATTGACAAAATACAGAATTGTCCCACACAAGAAATGTATTTACATATTACTTCCACAACCTCCAAAACTAAGAATGTATCAAACAATATTGGCAATTTCTAGTAGAGTTCTCTCTCTTTGTTGTTACTTACATATCTAGTTTTTCACTAAAGTATTTGGAAAATGTCTTGATTTGTGTCTTTCCTTAGTTCTATAACTAGAGAAATTTCTGGAAATCACTTCCACCTTGGCGCTCCTTACTCAGGGCAATATAAATATATGTTTTTGGGTCATAATCTCTCACCCAAATGATTCAAATGAATTATTTGATTCAAAATAAGTTATTCTTTATTCCCTTTGAAATGAAAATTATATTTTACATTGATAACATGAGATAAGGTAACTACTGCAATTTTGTAAAACGTTAACTTTATCTTTAGAGTTAGATAATCTTAATACAAAGAGTTAATTTAAAATATTATATTAGTATTTAAGTACTTGAAGTCTGTCAATTCTTGGAATTTAAATAAATGAAAGTTGAAATTGTAACTGAAGAAAAAGTATTAGCATCCTCGAGTTTTTTATGGCTTTTTTTCAAAAAAAATTTTCCACACTAGCAACAACTTGGAACTAAATGTATGTGATCATCTTGTGTCTTTCAAGAGGTGAAATACTAAGAAGGATTTTGGAAACATATCTTAGGGAGTAAAGAGTAGGTAGCAATTTTCATAGAGGATAAAGAGAAGAAAAAGCATTGACTATTAATAAACTCATTCACATGCAGTCTGTATGGTTCTCATTCAATGAATAAAGTGATGTGTACATTTTTTTCTTCACATCTCTTAAAGAAATGGGTCTTCTGAATTGTAAATTAATATTGCCTAGAATTGTGCTTTATTTCTGCCTGCATTGGCAGCTGTGATTCTATGGATATATTATCACATTTGCTCAGTTCTTTTATGTTTAGGATTTTGTCAATTGATGAGTGTTGAAGAGTAAGTTCATAAAACAGAACCTAAAATATCTGTTGAGTATTTCAGACAAATAATATTTTACAAGTATTGAAATTTAAATGATACAGCCCTGAGTAAATCAAATACCAGGCAAATCACAAATTTTTGATAATTTTTCTGGTAACTGACTATGATTATAGCATATTAGGCAATATTAATGTGCTTCCTTACAAGTAATTAGGTAACCTAAATTTATTAAGGCAGTAACAGTTGAAGGAGTATGTAGATGTCAACAGTAGGTGTTCTGCATTGGATACTATACAGTTGCTGACAATCTCTAATCATTGAATATGAAAAATTCTTCCTCAATAATCCAGAAAGCTTATTTGTCAGCAAGATAAGTCAATCAAAAGACAAACTGTAGATAAAATAGGAAGCAGTATTCACATAGATTTAAAGTGCCTCACTAATTCTGTTCAGACTCAAAATTAGTATACTAAAAATTCTCACATTATTATTGTTTCAACAAAAATGAATCAATAATTGCAACTTATTATTTCATTGCTAGAATCAGGCACATAAGCAGTATGAAATTTAAAGCTAGATTCCAGCCTTCACCATCTCCCTCTTATTTTAATATCTTCATGTTCAATCAGCTCTACTTAAGAAGTAATGCAGGCAATAATTTCAAACAGAACAAACAAATGCCATACATTTGATTCATTCACCATGTGAAGCAGTATGACAGAAAAAGTTGAATCAAAATGAAATTATTAAAATTAGTAGGACAGATTTTGAGATAAAATAACTTGCAAGCAAAACTACACATCAACATAAATGGAAGGACCAGCTGAAGCAACAATCTAATCAGTAAGGATTTCATTGTTTTTCATTTACCCTGGACTCTGCCTCTTTGTCATAGTACCTTACTCTTCTTATCACTCTAATTACACACATAACCAGGAGAATTTAAGTGATCAAAAATTGATTTCAGCACATTTTGGGAGTTTATAGAATATAACTGGAAATTCATAAAAACTTCCAGTTATGATCTATTTCCCCATTTTGTCTTTATAAAAATTCTTCAACTATGTTAAAAACACTCAAAATTCATTTTTTGTTAACAATTAATCTTTTGCTACATACACCAGAAGACGTCCAGGGGTGTATAAGTCTAAGGAAAAATAGAGTTGGTATTATCTGAATCAGGGTCATACAAAGATATGTTAATTATAAACAAGGTATTCTGATAACATAATCATATTAAAATGAAATCACTCATTTACAGTAGATAAAAGTATACAGATATACAGTATCATTAACCTTTCACTTAATTTACATAATCTCTGACATAAGATTTCTCTTAATGCCTTAGAAACTTTTAAATTGCTATGGTAGAAAATCATCACCAAGTCTTTATTGATTTGTAAGTTATTTATTTATATATAAAAATTTCCATTTGTGCTTTACATTTTCCAAGTGTTATCATCTATGAGCATCATGGTAGGGAACATGGTAGCTTGCAGGTAGTCATACAACTGGAGCAGTTGTCAAGAGCTTACAGCTTGAGGTAATTATGAGACAGACAGACAGATATAAAGAGAAGA
>JAQHUG010000203.1:3020171-3047442 GCA_028555095.1 Dicrostonyx torquatus
AGCCACTGTCGCAGATGGATGCAGGTTAGACCTTTCTGGTAAGTCACCACGTGGTGACTTACAGACTTTTATAATGGGTTAGTTTATGAGGTGAGGGCTAGCCAAGAAAAGGCTAGAGATAATGGGCAAGGCAGAGTGTAAATGAATACTGTTCTCATGTGTTATTTCAGGCATAAGGAAGCAACCAGCAGCTGATCAGGCCTTTGGCTGGGAGCTGGGAGCTATGAACAAACAACCCACACCTCTCCCCACAAATTACAACAAGGTGTAAAGAAATTCTCTAGTCCTTGTTTCTAAGGAAAATACTTTCACTCTTACAAAGTTAGCATGCTCTTTGTAAATCCTCTGTCATCCATAGATGGCTATAGTACAGAGAATGATTTACCATTTGAAGGGAGATTGTTATATTTTCCAGTGGATAAGTAGTACAAACAACATGTAGAAACACAAACAACAAGGAGAGAGATACCTTCTGAGAATGACCACAGCTGCTGCTTGAGAGCTTGCACAACACAGGGGAAAAAGAAGGAGAGAATAACCTCACATAGAACCCAGTTTCCAAGCTACCTGACAAAAGTAGACTTGTTACGCCTATCTAGTTGCTTAAGGAAGACGATTTAATATAGAAACTGCCATGAAATGAGAAATCTTATAGAAGAGATTTGTTGAAATAAGATGTTACCTCTGCAGAAAGTATGGCTCCAAGAAGAAAGGTTAATTAGTGAGTAATACATTTTAAGAGACTCATTCCCTCTGTCCTTTGCCCCCCTCTTATGACATCACTGGCTTTCTATATATTGATCTCTTTCTATCCTTATTCCCTGATCTCTGAATAATTCAACTGAATGAATAGATGAAAAAGCCATGGTCTATGCTTGTTTGCTGTACTTGAACTCATTGAGAAATATTGGAAACTATATCAAGGCAGATCTCTTCTACACAACCCTTAACTACTATGTACCATAATACATACACATACACACAGACACACATGAGAAAGACAGACAAAAAGATAGAGAGACAGAGATAGACAAAGATAGAGAGAGACAGAGATAGACAAAGATAGAGAGAGGCAGAGAGAGTGACAGAGAGGGAAGGAGAAGTAACTATGGTATTGTAAATGCTAAATTACTAAAAAGATTTCATTCAAATATATGATATTTAAATATGTTTTGCCTGCTTTTTTATTTTACCTTTAATAGAAATATCAATAGTAGCTCATATGGAAAAACAAATTATACATTTTGATGATTTTCTACATGACATGTGTTTAGTTTCCTCCCTTGTGAAGACATAGTGAATAAAATAATACTTGATAAAAGAAAATAATTCTTCTTAAATACTACCTTAGACTGCAATAGACTTAATAAAGGATAATAGTGTTCATACAGTTAGGCTTTAGAAAATTATAAATATTAGGCAAAGAAAGTGTTCATGAAAAATTAATGAGCAGCAATCATTCCCTACATATGTTCAAAACTTCTATTCAGAGGAAATTACTTGTAAGTTTGTGATTCCGGGTTGGACTCTGGGTCTCAGGAGGCATTGAGAACATGAACGTTTAATAAAAATTCAGGAAAATGTACTTTTCAGCATTTCCTTGATGGATCAGTGACTCTGAAGCCTGCAGCATCATATGAACAAAGAATGATGCTGGTTGTAGCAGGAAGGAGGGGAGAAGAGGCCTTATCAGAGAGAGCAGCAGTGTTTATACCAAACAGGAGCACTTCACTGGAGGAAACATCACCTGCCTGGCTAGATCTCAGAAGATGAAGGACCAAGAACTGCAGTGGGGTCAGAGAAGGAAGAAAAGGCCTGCTTGTGATAGAAGGTTGTTACTCTCCCATCACTGTGACACAATACCTGACTGAGAAACTAAAGTAGGGGAAAGGTTATTTGAACTAGAGAAAGAAAGCATGTTGAACTAGTTCAGCATGCTGTGGCAAGAGATTTTTGGTACCTGGTTTGAAGGAACAGGAGTGGGATGTACAGAAGCACAGAATGCAGCCTGCTACTTCATCAACCAGGCCCCTTTCCTAAAGGCTCAAAAATAGGGCAGCTCTCTGGGGTTCAACACTCAAAATATGATGCTATCAGGGATATTCCACATTCAAACTAGTGCTAAGACCATGTCATAGGACCTGGTCTTAAGCATCCTGCAAGGATAGAGCACTCCACATTCAGGCAGAGAAGATAGCTCACCCACAGAATTATTGATCTAGCAATCTCGAAAAAGATTTTTCTTACCAAGTTCTCCCCATTTGGACTTTGTTTTCTTGATCTCCTGTTTTCCTAAATCAAACAACTAGAAACACATCAGAATCTTCATTGGAACAGACAAACAGCAGGAAAAAAAACATCTTTCAAGAAATACGAATACTAAATTCTTTGTTCTAATTTTCCCTGACCATGTAGTGATGAATTGAAGCAAGACATAATTTTAATGGCTCTTGGCAAAATTTAATCAAGTCAGTAGCCTGGAATGGTGGATACTAAAGGCCAGGGCTGTGTTCATGAAGGCACATGAATACAGGATTTTCCAGATTAATGGGCACAACGAACAGGGATGTAAAATGGAAGGTGAGATTGAGACTTATAATGAACATGGACTTTAATGCTTGTTGCAAGTCTTATGAGAGTTGTTGCGATGAAGGCAAAATTCTATGAGATTGTTTTCAAACAAAGACTTTTCTAAGCCAGTTTGAGGGGTGGGTGTCAGGATACAAAGAAATTGAAAGCCTAAATTGCCAAGTTCCAGTTGGGTCTCATGATTTTACTCTTACCTCCTCCCTTGCCTTTGAAGCCATGGAGACATAAGAATAAGAGAAAGTCTAGAACTGGCTTAAAAGGCAGTAAACAAACATTCTTAGAAATAAAAACAGAAGTCATGATATAAATGAGAAACCTTTTATCAAGAATTAAGAACGTGTATGGGAAAATGTAGGAAATACTGTATACATTTGTGTGTGTGTGTGTGTGTGTGTGTGTAAGTGTGAGTGTTTTCCAATCCCTTATAGATTTTTCTATGAGCTCCAAAGAGCCGAGCCTTAATGTATGGCCTGGCTTGATTTAAACTTGAGATATTTCTGCATCAAATTATAGATGCGACCACTCGATGTCCAAATCACTATGAGGATGGATGTTTTCACTGTTAAGTAAAGTTCCTGGACCATTTCTATCAAATATAGTTTTCTTAAACCACATAGAGACCGAAAAGAGTTCAAAATGAGGTATTCACTACTCAAAGCTTTGACTTTCACATCAGTATTACTTTGTTCTAGGTTTTTAAATGTATGTTGGTTATTTATTTCTACTAACATGATTTATACATCTGAGAAAAGCTCATTATACACATGAGGACATATATATCAACGTTGCTTTTTAAAAATGTTTTCTTTCCTCTAATTTTCTGAAGCATGATCTATACTCACAATTACTAACAGAGGAATAATCAAATAAACTTGTTACTTAAGTTAGTTGTCAATGTCACTGAAATACTGGATCAATCATACTGTAAATGCCCAATAGGCACCATATCAACATGTAGAAGGGTGATGGACAACATAAATAAAAAAAATTATTCCTGTCTAGGCAGCATTTTCTTGGGGTCTGTCTGTCAAACAAAAATGGCAGTAGTCCCATCTAAACCCCAGATTTTGTCTATAAGAGCTGCCTAACCACCTTCAACCATCAGTAAACACATTGCTCTCTTTCCTCAGCCTTACTGTTGGCACAGGGACTAGATAACCTTTGCTAAGTAAATATGAAAAATTCCAAGCCGTTCGTATTTCTAATCACTTTCCTATGACAACCACCTACAATTCTTGTTGATTGAAAACATCATTAATTTAAACATATGTACAATTTAAATTTATAAATGTATGACCAAAATTCTTTCCAAAATGATACAAATGTTAACTCAAGGCAGATAATTTACAAGTAATACTTTGAATGACAGTGAAATGTTTTCTTCGGAGTTTTAAGTATTTGTCAGGGTTAGACATTGTTTCATATCTGCAATGATCCCTGATAATCCTTTGATTATATAAACCACTAATTCAACACTTTTCTACAAGTATTTGGATTTATTTCCTTGAGTTATTAAAACAACTATCATTACATTTCCTTTTTCTCTTGACTAATAATGATATATACTTTCCTGTATTGTAATTACTCTTATATCCATGTGTCTTTGAGTATACAAAAGTTTGTATTTATAAAAGTATTTTCTGTGTTCCTGAAATATACATTTGAATTTTATTTGGATTATAAGTCTAATCGTAAAAAATCCTCAACATTATCATGTTTTCTGTTTTATGATTCAAATAACACATTGTGAAATGTCATATTACCACACTACTTTATGAAAACGGTATCTCCGTGTTTATATACTTTGCACCTTCCCATTTTATCATTACCTATTGTCCTTTCTTTTATTTTCTCTCTACAAAATATATACAAGTCTTGAATTTTGACCAAAATAGTATTTTTTTAGTAAATGAACTCAAATAATTGACATTTCTCAATAAAACCAATTTATTTGATCTCAGCTCTTTTACAATATTTTATCAGTGTCTGGACTGTACAAATTTATAAAGTATTGGTCATCTGTCTTTCATAGATATTATTGTCAAATCTTATTGTGTCAAATAGTTATACTAGTTGCCTCTATGCATATACTTATTATATTATTAAAAATTGTTGCAATCCCACTATTACACTATTTAAAATCTTACTCTCTTTTGTGAGTTTTTAATGTCCTTTAATTCCTACCTATTGTATAAAAAAGTAGATAAGTTAGCTTATCTTCTTCCCTCTGTCTTTTATCTCACCTACTATAGTTCATAATTTATATCATATTACATGTATACATTCAATATCCCTCTGCATTGTGATTTTATGACACAGGAGCCTTTATCTTTGTAGGTACTAAATACCTGACAAAAACAAGGGCTTGGAGGATTTATTTCAGCTCATAGTTTGAGGGTATTGAGACCTTGATGTTGTGGTCCTGTGTGCCTGAACAGAATACTGTAATGATCAGAGCAAGCCCAGTAAAGGCTGTCTAATAGAGCCTGTTCTCCTGATGGCTAACAATAAGAATATATTCAGAGAAAGCTGTTTACCTCACAGCAGACAAGAAGCAGAGACTAGAATTACGGAGAAATTGGCCAGGGCAATAAATGAACTCAAAAGATCTTAGTGACATTTCTCCTCCCATGAGATCTCAGCTCTAGTTTCCATACCCTCTAAATGGACCAGGAATTCAACACATGAATTAATATAGAACTCCTTGTATTCAAATGAGAACAATGTCCTTTATTTTAATACTCTGGTACCTGATATAAATTGCTTTGCTGAAGAAGTCTTATCAGTCTCTTGATCTGATGAAACTGATACATCAAAGAACTGATGCATAGAACATTTTCTAAATAGTGTTATGATTTATACTGTTGGCTTATTACTTTGATACTCAAAGAATATCAGGACTGGATATAAAAATCATTGCATTACCTGTGTTTTGTTTTCTTAATATAGCCCTACCTACTTTTTATGTTGGTTATATGTTGTTTTATAAAATGTCTAATGATTATACCTTAATTTTCCTGACCTCCATAGGCCCCAGTGGTTATGAAGTTATCACCTGAGCAATAATATTTTGTCAAGCTGCTTGTGAAAATTAATTTTACTGTGTGATCTATGTAATTTCATGATATATAAAGTCACATACTGCTTGATTTATGAAACATTTTCTAGAAAAATAATTTTAAAGACTAGTTCTGTTTTATGGGAGATTTCTGCTGAATCTTGTTTATTCTTTAGCCTCAAATGAGAAAGGCTGATTTTGTTTTTATCCTTTTATTATCCTTTTATTGTTTTTTAAATAAATGTCTTAGAGAAATTGCAAAGAGAAAAGAAACTAAAGAAGAAATTATTTGTTCACTGTAGAAGATTTCAAACTTTGAAACCTCAATAAATATTTGTATTTATAAATAAGTTTCAAAAGAATGATATTTTCACATCATAGAAATGGCTATTTAATTTATATAACTGAAATGGACCATGTTGCAGAGGGAATTATATGAACTCTCAGCGGTCAGCAGAGCTGCTGTGTAGGGACACAGAAACAAAGACTCCATTGCCATCTTCATAGTCTTCATTCCCCTTAGACATAGATTTTCTGACTGTATCAATATTAGAAAATAAGATAACAATAGAAAAGAAAGCCCAAATTGCCGAAAAGCACCTGTCTCATTGAAGAATCACAGACAGTGAAAAATACCAACATGGCAAATAAACACCAAACTATAAATCCTGCATCTATTCATTCTGTGTTCTTAAACTTATTGAGTAAATTGGTATTTTAAAAATCTAGTAACTGTTTCTAGACTGTCTTGATTTCCTAAATACTAAGATTAAAAGTATAAAACAAAATTTCAACCTCAATTTCCTGGCTTAAATTATTTCTAATATTTAAATCACTTTTAAAATTTTTCTAAAATGGTCTCTGAGACTATTTTTGTTCTCCCTTTCTCGATCTTACTAATTTTAATTTTCTTTTTTTTTTTGAAAGAGGATCTTATATAGTCCAGGTAATCCTTTAACTCACTATGGGTCTGGGGGTGTCCTTAAACTTTTGATCCTTCAGCTTCTACCTGGCAAGTGCTGGATTACAGGTACGTATCACCATACCTACCTTATATAATATGAGAGACTGAACAACCCAGGAATACAATCACTGAGATATAGCCCATCTCTAAAAGAATAGTTTGGATATGTTACCATTTGTTTCCTGAGTATCTCACCATTTCAGATTCATAGAAACACCAAGCTATTTAAGAACATTACACTAAGCAATAATCCTTATAAAATTTGTTCAGATATTGATATATGTTATGAATGTTTTATTTATCATTCTTTCCCACATATTGGAGTCTTACCCTGATCGCTCTACAACAGTTTTCAAGAATGAAATCAATTACAAAGAAGGAAGACATTGCAGAGCAAAGCAGTCTTCTAAGCCCACCAAACAGCATCCATAGCCCCAGTAAATGTTGGATAATTCTTTGTCCGGCAGATGACTTCCAAGTACATTTCATTGTAGACCAGATTCATGGCTTTGTGGACATCAACCACAAGGTTCCCTGACAGCTTCTTATTTAAACAGAATTTTTGTCTTGCTAATGATAAAACTAAGTTTGCCCACATTTCTGCTAAACCAGTGCTATATTTCACATGGGTGGATGGACATGAATGCACTCTGTATACTCACCTAAATCTCAAGACTTTTATGTAGCAAAGCAAAATATAGTTATTGGTGTCAGTTTTGCTAACCTACTTTTATATCTTCAAATTTAACACCACCACATCTACCAAAAGAAAGTAACTGTGGAAAGGATGGAGGAAGAATATGCTGTAAGAGATAAAATCCAAGCAAATATAATACCAGAAAACTGATCATTTGTTCACATTTAGGTTTCAATTGTATGTGTCATGCAAAATTTTGTATCAAAATGTTGATCTTTCTCCAGGCTATGCCAGTTTATCTCAAAATAATAGAGTGTAGTGAGTAATTTTTATGTTAGTGCAACCAAAACTTGACAGATAAATCCACTCATCAATGAGTCTTCATATAACAGCTTTAAGAATTAGCTCCTTAATGTACTAAAACCCACATCACACTCACTGTTTTTGTAGTTAGCACTCTTGAATTTCAAAGATGTTGCTTGGTATCTGGAATACCTGCTAGTGTTCTCTATAAATAATTAGTCAAGCTTTTATTTTTATTTACTTTCTCTAAATTTTTAAACAAATATATAACTTGCAGAATGCACAATGAAGAGAATTTCAAATTCTGAGATAATTTAGGAGAAAATAAAATGCAACAGGTTAACTCTAAGGTTCTATGACCTTGCCTGAAATATTCCCCAATGAACTTTTATTATTTATATTTTCTTTCAGAGTTGTTTGAACTATTTTTATTTCAGTAGCCCTTTGAATAACTAAGAAATCACCACGATGAAATAATTAACCACCTGTGTTATTTGTTAGGAATATTTAAGGAGGTCTAATATAAATAATATTTGTAAAAGGAGAAATAAAATTTTCTCATTGATGTTATCTATATATTTCTATGTTAAAATGTTATTTTCTTGCTGTTATTACAAATAAGTTATTTTAGGATTAAAGAAAGTATATAAAGATTGTTAGAAAACATCATTTTCTATTCAGCAATATTTGTAAATTTTTCCTTCCAAATCAGAAAAAAATCTTTGACTATTAGGTGGAAAAAAAGTGATTGTGTTCATGATTTTAAACTGGAAAGCAATTTCAGGAATTTTCATAATCACTGGAAAACTTTGTGTCCAAGTTCAGCCCTTGCAGAGCTTTTTAAAAGTTGGATCTGTTTTCGTTTTTTAAATCCCATCCCCAGTTTTTCCTGCTTCTCTCCTCCCATTCCCTCCTCTCTCCCATTGTCAACCCCCTCAATCCATTCCTCCTCTGTTTCTATTCAGAAAGGTTCAGGCAGCCCTTCCATGGGTAGTAACAAAGCATACCAACTCAAGATCTAAGTATATCACTTGGATTAAGGCTGATAAAGGAAATCTAGTATGAGGAATAGAATCCCATGAGCCAGTAAAAGAGCCAAAGACAGCCCCTTTTTCCATTGTTAGGAGTCCTATAAGAAAGCCAACCTACACAACTGTCACATGTAATGGAGAGAGCCTATGCAGGTTCCCTGGTTGATAGTTCAGACTCTGTAAGTTCCTGAGCCAGCTTAGTTTTTCCTGTGGGTTTTCTGGTAGTGTCCTTGAACTTATCTCTGACATCATATATTCTTCTTCCCTTTTTTCAGCATGGTTCCCCAAGCTCAGCCTAATGTTTGGCTATGGGTTTTACATCGGTTTTCATCAGCTATTGGATATAAGCTCTCTGATGAAAACTCGTTTAATCACCAATCTGATCATTGGAGTTATTTAGTTGAGGCTACCTTTCCACTTTTTCTAGGAGTCTTAACTGAAGTTATCCTTGAAGATTCATGGGAGTTTCCATTGCACCCTGTTTAAACCTAACCCCAAAATGCCCCCCTTCCAGTTATCCTTTTCAGTACTCAGCCCCTTCATGTACCCACAAATGAAATCCATCAATTTTCTATCAATTCCCAGTCTACCCAGAAGAACTCTTTTATTTGATTTATCTTTATTTGTAATAGTCAGAACCTGGAAATATCCTAAATGCTTCTCAACCCAAGAATGGATAAAGAAAATATGGTACATTTACACAGAGTAGTATTACTCAGATGTCAAAACCAATGACATCAGGAAATTTGAAAGCAAATAGAGGGAACTAGAAAAAAGATAATTCTGAGCAAGTGTTGTATCTTGAATCCAGGTTATAACTACTGTGTCCAGTCCAGCTTATTTTTCCATGCTTGGAGGGAAGTGTGAGGACTAAGAAAGAGATAGACAAGAAACAACTGATCAAGTCAGGAGGGCATCTAGTAAATGCTGAGATTCACCTCATGTCTATTTCTCATAGACTTTATATACCCCAATCCAAAGCAGGAGGAGGGAAGGAAAAGGTTTCCTTACCAAGATACAAAGAACAAACAAGGTATTTACCTTCTCATTTTTTTTTCAAGACAGGGTTTCTCTATGGCTTTGGAGCCTTTCCTGGAACTAGCTCTTGTAGACCAGGCTGGTCTTGAACTCACAGAGATCCACCTGCCTCTGCCTCCCAAGTGCTGGGATTAAAGGTGCGCACCACCACCACCCGGCTACCTTCTCAATTTTCAAAACACCAAGTAACCACATCCTCGGTCAAAACATCCTGTTAATACCCACACGTTAGCTCAAACCTCCTGTCATATAACCTAGAAGAAGAAAGAATAGATCTGAACTCTCTTACTTTTAGTAAAGTTGAAATGGATCACTTCTGTGGGCCTCCACATACTCCCCCATTTTAATTATTATTATTAGGCTTGTGCTTCTACTCCAGGACAGATGACTACACCTGTCTTAGATTGTCCTCTTTCTCCTTCCAGACTTACCCATCATCAGGACATACATATTTTCATGCATGTTCTATCGTAGAGTACCCAGAGGGAAAAAAGATCTTACCTAACAATGACTACCAGCCTGTGTTCATAAAAGGATAAGAAAGAGTGCATGGCTATACACCATGCACCTCTGAGCCAACTTTCCAGTGAGAGTTTATAGGTAACTAGATAATCATAGTCAAGCAGATAATTTGCAATACAAATGCTCCTATAGCCACAATACCTTTTAATAAAGAAGTAAAAAATGACCAGGATGGAATGGCCTTTTTAAGCTGCCCTAGGATATCTTCAGTGGTTTTAGCTGTGTTAAAATCCAAATTTGTTTTATTAAATATGTCAAATCCAAGGGCTCATTAGCATCATGTCATTTTTATGTCAGATAAGCTCTATCATTTTTCTAACCACTAACATCTTCATAGTGAACCAAAGTAATTACAAACATTATCAGGTCAATACTGTAATTCCAATATGAAAATTAGCAATAAACACACAATTTATTAAGGTACAATTCTCGTAACTTTTTTCTAATCAAAAACAAGAAAATGTTTCTGTGATGGGTGAGCTATAAGTCTTTTCTTCTCCTATAGTCCAATTGCACTGCAGCTACCAAGTTTCAAAGGTATTTGAACTGTTCTAGTCCCTGAGCAGCAGCATAAGATTTATGCTACTCCTCCTCATATGCTGAAGAGGGCTTTGATCACTCATTGCCTCCATAACAGTGTTCTATTGTTTTAACAAGTCTCTTTCTGAGTTCCAAGTTCTCAGGTCCTCTATTTCAACAGCAGTTTGAACAACATACTGACATAGTTAACATCTGCATCTCAAGATATTTTTTTAGATACATGACTAAACAAACGTTCAGTCAGCGTTCTTGGCTGTCTCTAAAGTAAATAGGACTCACAGAAGTGGAGAAATCTGTCCAGCAGTATGTTAGGAAATCGGCAATCACTAACCGTCATCACAATCTCTGTTCCCTCTCAGACTGTAGAATGATGGCGATGGAGGTCCAGAACACAGGTTCAGCAATCTCACTAAAATTCTCTTGGATAACTGACCTTGGCATTTACAGTGTCATTGGGGCTGACACTCCTCTTTTCTACACATGGCATCAAACATTTAGAGATCACTGAGATTCATTCTCCTCCTGTGTGTGTGTCGGGGGGGGGAAAAAAAAAAAGTTGGGAACCCATTTTTAGGGTATTTTTGAAAAAAACCCCCCCCTAACCAAAATTTGAAAGTGAGGTTTCCAAACTCTATGGGCACATTAACTCCATGCTTCATTTGAGTCAGCATTTGTTTGCATTCATACGAATACGCTAAGGGAACTGGGATCATTACTTCCCTTAAGAATCTCACTAAGGTGCTCGAGATCTGCTGTAGACAATTTTAAATATGGCATCAGCCACTGAATATCTCCCAATAATTTATGGAAATTATACAATATTTGTAAGCCATCTTTTCTCAATCAAGCTGCAAGGCTCCTATTAGATGACAGGCTGCATTTGCCTTCTCACAGACTTCTGGCTAGGCAGAGCAGTTTCCTGATGCTGTGACCCACCATTGTCCTCCAGGCTAGGGTGCAACAAGAACTTGTTCTTGGCCATCCTGTCAAGAATGGGGACCAGGAGGCGCTGGGTTTTTGTTGCCTGCTGGCCCTGGGTGGGGTATAGGCCACACTCTAGATGAATCATCAGTCTTGCCGCAGACCAGGGACAGCATGCAGGTCGCCATCATTGCAGCAGCTCCAAGAGCACAATACCCTCAGGTTTTGCCGGCTAGGATGTCTCAGGCAGGCAGGTCATGCATTTTCTGCCTGGCTAGGGTTGAATGGCAGCTATGCACCCTGAGTTCCATTCCCTATACCTGGCTTCTTCGTTCATTCAATAGGGATGCCAACTGTGGCTCTAGAACTACAATACACGCATCTCAGGCTAACTAGGAGCTTGGGTGAGGCTGAACTGTTGTTTCCCGACTCTCAAAGCAGTTGGAAAATGGCGGCAACTCTGCCACCAGTAAGGGGGAGGAAGCAGGAAGTTTATTCTATTTACAAACTCTAAAAATTTCTGCACTTGTTGCTGGTGCATCCCAGTTATCCTGATTTTCAAAATATACCCAAATAAAGTTACAGACAATTGATTGCTATTTTCTTGTCTGATATCTACAAATTTTATTTATAATTTTCTCCCAGTATATACTCACCACTCTTTTACATTTACTCTTTATCTGAGTGTTCAGTTTTCACTTCTATACCTTTGGTGTCTTTATTCATTTGCTGCGTCCATCAAGTAACCTTCCTTATCCAAGTCCCATGTTGGTGGTGCCATTTCTAATGAGCCCCACATTAAGTGCTCCTTAATGTGGTATCCTGCATTAAGGCAACATCTGCTGGGTTTCACCTGGTTTCTTCTTCTGTGCTGGAAGGAAGCAGGAGGATTAAGAAAGAAATAAACAAGAGACAACTGATAGAGTTGGGAAGTTATCTAGTGAATAATGAGATTCACCTCGTGTTTGTTTCTCAAAGCCTTTATATACCCCAATCCAAAGAGGAGGGGGGAGGCAAGAATCTTCTTTGCCAAGATACACAGAAGAAACCAAGTAATTATCTTCTTAATACACAAAGCATCAAGTAACCATACCCTAGGTCAAAACATCCTGTTAGTATCCATACCTTACGGTAAACAAGAATCGGTCTTAACTCTCTTATATTTAGTCAAGATAGAATGGATCCTCTTCTGTGGGCTTCCACAAGAGAGGTAATGCAGAGAATTTTAAAAATAATATTTAGAAAATGACATTATTCAGGGTCAGAAAAGACTTCATGACATTAGGAAATATTTTCAGTGAAAGTTTGATCGATTTTTATCTTGAAAATTAATTTTAATCAAGCTACAATCTACAGGTTTAGAGAAAAGAGTATCACTATAAGGTGAACACAAGGATCTGTCTGAGAAGGGGAAATAGAATAGGTTCTGCAGATGGACTGGAGGTAGATGGGGAAGGGAGCTGGAGAAATCAGGGAGAGTGGAGAAGGAGAATTTGAGAATACAGGAGGGAAAGGTGGAATTGCGGAGCATTTTGGGGGGAGTGTAGAAATGTAGTACATTAGAAATTTCCTGGAATCTATAAGGAGGACCCTAGTGAGGACTCCTAGTAATGGAGAGTATAGGGTAAGAACTGTTTTTTTTTTTTTTGTTGTTGCCAAGTAAGGCCTCCAGAAGTGGTTTTGCATTGCATTCCTTTGAGCTGTTGGCCTAGTGGGTTCTGTGGAGATTTCTAAACAAGCCAGGCTGATTGTAGGAAAGAAGTTTTACTCTCTACAAACTGGCATTGGTGTCATATGGTGGAACACAATTTCTCTAGGCTCATTGAAAGTAGAAAGATCGAGCTGCTGTGGGTTAGGAGCCTTCACCCTTAAGTTCTAGTGTCTTTGGATCAAGAACATACTCTGCAGCCTATGCAAAAAGAAATCTGAACACCAATCCAAATGTAAATCTTCTACCTACAATCTCTCCTTGCAAGATGTGCAATAGTGCCACAGAACTTGTAGGAGTGGCCAACCAAAGTTTGATTTGACTTGAGGCCAGGCCACTAAAGGGAAACCATGCCCTACACTACCTGGATGTCCAGGAACCTAAAACTGGAAAGCCCAGAGACATGAGGTAAAAACATATGACTGGCAAAGAAAAATTCAGTGTAGTGATATTTTATACTTATAGATCTGTGCCTTGTCCAGTCAGCTTCAGAGAAGCTTCCTCCATCCGCAGATGGGAGCAGATATAGAGATCCACAGCAAGACATTATTTGGAGGGAAAGCATAAATTGGAGGTCTCTTTCTAGTCCCTCCCTTTGAAAATCAGAAAACCTAGCAGAAGAGAGGGAGGAAAGACTGTAGAAGTCAAAGATAATGTAGGAGACCAAGAGAACATGGTCCACGAACATAACTAAGCTGGGTTTAGATGGGCTCGCAGAGACTCAGCAAACGCCGGGTCTGCATGGGTCTGTACCAAGTCCTCTGTGTATGTGATATGGCTGTTAGCTTGGTGTTGTTGTGGGACTCATAACAGTGCTACTGGGTACATCTCTGAATCTTTTACCTGTTCTTGCTACTCTTTTTCTCATTGAGTTTCCTTGTCCAGACTGATATAAGAGCTTTTACCTTGACTTGTTACCTCTTGTTTTGTCCTGTTTGGGTGATCTCTCTCTTGAAAGTCTTCCTTTTTCTAAAGAGGAAACAGAGGGGGAGTAGATCTGGGGAAGAGGGGAGTTGGGGGGAACTAGGGGAAGTGGAAGGAGAGGAAATTAAATTGGAATGTATTGTATGAATGAGAGAAGATTCTATTTTTAATTTAAAAAATAGAAAATATTAAAATAAAATAACATGAGACAAAATAAATATAACACAAAACAAGCAAAAAATTTAAATTGTAAAGTGTTCACAATCTAGAAAGAGCGTGTAAAAGGCTTCAATTGAAATATGTATACGTTTCCATCTTAATGTTAGTCATGCCTTGATGGGCAAACCTATCTTTACCATTGATCATAAAATAGATTTTCAATCTTGGCAGGGATGAGGGAAAGAATCTGGTTTAATAGATTAAGATGCCCAAGAAAAAGCATCAATCAGCTTCAGAAGGATGTGATGCTAAGTGGAAATTTGCAGATCTGATTACTGGAGTGGCATAACAAGCCTTTACAATAGCCACGGGGATAAACAGAGTTTGGGTTTAAGGTAAATGCCAACATTTTAGCAGTATATAGTTGCTCAGAAACTCAAACCATTTCTTTCAAAATCTGCTATGTAGACAGTCTTTTGTTTTATGTCCTAAATGATTTTTATTTAGAACTCATCTTAGAAGGCCCTGAAAAACAAAATGCTATTTTGACATAATGTGTTAATTCAACATGAGAAGCATACAGGCAAAGCTATTAAAAGAAATATGCAATGATAGTAATCATTTGATCATTTTTGTCATGGTAACATTAAGTAGAAAGACTGAGAACTCTTAGAAAATACCTTAAGTTTGCTGTTTAGCTAAACTGTTTGTACATATAAAAACATATCAGAAAAATGGCTTAAAATCATAAAAAATCATATTGGAAAACTTTCTTAGGAATTAAACATCTTCATTATAGCATACTACTAAATAAGGTTTATACATAAAGAGAAAACTTTTAGTTTTGTTTAATAAGTTATTACACTTTTAGAAATACTATTTTTGAAATGCACATTATATGCATTTTCAAGAGACCTATCTCACTTTCTTCCATTTTATTGGCATATTTATACAATATTTTCTAAATCAGGAACCAAAGTATATAAGCAAAGGAATGATAAAACAAAATAAAAAATGTCAAAAAAATCAACACAAGGCACAAAGTCTGCAAAAATACCATCAAGGTAATTTGGCATTGAGCAGTAGTCATAAGCATGGGCCTCCCTAAATAGTAGAAATGAAATTTGATTGACAGATTGTCCCTTAAAGTTAGTTGGATAGTAAGCCAGTGAGTATATAGCAAGTAGGAAGATGGGTCAAATATATTGTTTTTCTTAATTTTCAAATACATAGGAATGGTGTAAATAAAACTATGGTTTTCCAAAAATTCCATTTATATCTAAACAATTGTGTGTATTTCTCAGAGATTTGCTCCTATCAGTACCTATAAGTCTAACTTAACACTGTGGTTGTGGGAAGTATGGTAGAGACAGGATTTTCTGTCTGGATTCATTTTCACCATTTTTTATGCCCCTCAGAGCATGAGAAGTAGTTGGTATCTATTAGATGCACAAAACACAGTAATTGGTATCTATTAGATGCACAAAACACAGTAATTGAACACAAGGATTAACAAAAAACAACTAATAGAAATTCAGGTACCTTATTTTCAAGTTTCCTACCTTGGGTAGCCTTATTTGTGTTTTTGAATTAACTAAAGATAGATAAATTTGTTTGCTCAATGTAAAAAATGCATAATATCTTAACTATTTGAAAAATAATAGTTAAAAATACTTTAATACTTAATCAATTAACATAATAAAAAAGTAGATGTGATATTACACTCTTAATCCATTCTCAATTCCAATCTAACAATGCAGTACTACTCACATTATTCAAGAAATATATGTTGTTTTAACATTTTCAATTTTTTTCTTAAAGAACTAAATGGTATTTTTGAGATATTGCAGGCCATATGACATTTTTTGGCAAGTATTCAAATTTTCCATCTTGGATACAAGTTGTTGTGGTTGATAGATAGATAAATGGTCACAGATTTGTCACAATACATCTCTACATTGTACAAATCTAGTTGAAAGGATCAATTTAGTCTATAGATTGTAGTTTTATGGTCTATGTTTTGAAAGTAAAAATGACTGTTTTTTGAAAAACAATTTGAGAAACATTACTTTGAGGGGTTACCTGAGTAAAGATGGCCCTCTCTAGACTTGTCTAAAATGCACTATCCACAGTAACAAAAGCTTTATATTAGGTTAATATTATTTCCCAGAATCATTCTTCAAAATTACTTTACTGTCCTCTCCTTTCTCTTTCATATTACAATCTTCTTAATTTCATTATTTGGTTTATTTAATCTATTTATTGCCTTTTAGATAAATTTCAAATGTCTGTAAATCTTCAGTAGTTCCACTGGGATATAATTTCTGCTAGAAGTTACATATTGAAGTGTTTTAAGCATTTTGAAATGAGAAACAATGAAAACTCCAAATTTTCACTGTAATTTTAGTGCTCAAAGGCTGCCCCTTAGTGCACTGTCCTTTGGACTTGAGCCAAGACAGCAAGTTGCTTCCCCTATTTGAAAATGAGCCCTAAACTTCAGTGTGAATACTGTTTTGGCTAATATATTACCTTTTCCAATTCACAAGGCTGCCATTAATTATTCCATTAGCCATGTCATTTTCCTATTAGCACTGTCTTTCCATTGGTCCAGTTGGGGTTTTCAGCCATTTTAGTCAAATATTAGCAAATAGAATTTCATGAAGCTGAATTTCAGCTTTTGTTTTTCTCACCTGTAGGTAATTTTGCTCTTATACATATGTGTTACACCCATATGCCTCATGATTTTTCCATTATCGTGTTAGCATATGGCAAGCTGCTCATACAATGTGATGAGATGGAAGAAGGCAAAGGTCAAGGAATGAACTTTGGGTTTTCAATAGATGAAAATAATGTGCACAACCACAAAAGAAGTCTTTATAATATAGTTAGAAGCAAAAGAAATACAATTAGTATTTCCCTTTGATATGATCCTTTCTTGTTTGACTACACTTCAAGGAGCTACTTTTGTTTTTCCTAATGATTATGCTGCTCTATTGATAAAGCCTAAATAAAGATGTGGATCTAAGACAATGCTGTAGTAGTGTAAAGGACTGGTTCTTAATTCATAATTTGTTAGTTGTAAGTTAGCTAGTTAGCTGTCTGCATATAACTAAAATATATAATAAGCATCCATATAAGTTGTCATTTAGAAAAGAGATATTTGTATCTAATCCATACACTGACATGTTTATAGGCACACATGTGGTATTGCAATTAAGGGATCCTGTCAAGCACTTGAAGATAAAAGACTAGAGTATTGAAAATCAAACAAAAAGGTTTTTAATTGATATTCTGAAAACCTATGGTCTTTTAGATCTGCTAAAAATTCTTTTCAAATGTCAGTGTTTATTGTCTAAAAGAGTACAATTTGTTGCTATTGTGAACAATTGGTAAAAATGTTATTTCTAATCCATTCTGGGCATTGTAGAAGGGAGAGATGTCTTCAGGTAGACTGTATTGTATCTCCAGAGAGTAGAACTCATTGCAAAGAAGGCAGTACTACGTCTGTGGCTTGCAAAAGTATTTCCTGTATTGTATGGAATGAAGACCAACTTTATCTCACTCTGTCTTTTCTATAAGGGAAGATACTGTTTTAGAAATCTTAAAACAGAGAAAAACTGGTGTCCCAGGAAAACAGCAGCATGTCCGTATGTTCATGTGCTCATGAGAACACAAAAAAGAGGTGTGTGTGTGTGTGTGTGTGTACGTATGTTTGTGTGTGTGCATGCTTGTGAAGTTGTGTGTGATTGTGAATAGGTGTGCTAAAAAGAGCATGAGTCCAAGAAGCAATAATACTTCTTTCTTGAATTTGAATATTCAGATAATAAACTAATTTTGTGAATTTGTCTCTGGTAACTGTTCATTAATAAATTATATGGAAAATAAGAACTAATATATTACCTTTTCCAATTCACAAGGCTGCCATTATTTATTCCATTAGCCATGTCCCTTTATCTAATATTAATGTGTTATATTCATTTCTCTAGTGACTCTCATTTTTTTTGGAACTAAAAGGAAGCAAAGAATTTCTAGCTATAAATTCTGTAAGATATTATTCTCCTCTATAAAAAGAAAAAAGAAAATTCTCAGGGAAGGAAAAGAAGACAGATCAAAAATATATAAGTGAATAATCCTCTTCCTACTACAGGTGAGCACTGCTTTACAATTCTTTGGTGCATTACTATTCTCAATTTAAAATTTAATGATGGTATTGAGTTCCAACCTTTATTTGCCATAAGGAAACCATATTTTTATTTATCATATACAAGATATCGATTTTTTAATACATTTTGATGCACTGATACTTAGTGAGCCATTATTTAAATTGTGTTACTTTTCATACACTATTCTGTATTTTTTAACAGCTATGGAATGTACCTACAGTTTCAGTGATAATCTTATTTTTAAAACTCTTTACTTTTGATATCATATCATGTGTTATTTTAAAGCCTTGATGCTTAAGAATTGTTTCTTGTTTTTTCAGACAGTGTCCTATGCAACTCAGACTTTCTCCTATTCCTCTATGTAGGAGAAACTGGGCTTAAACTCCTAATATTGCCTCCCACTTCTCAAGTGTTTGGGAACAGTAATGAGCCACCCCAACAAGTGAAAACTCTATTTACACATTTTTTTCTAATAATGTTTCTAGTTTTTACAAATAAAAAAGTTACTCAGCAAGTATTTGTTTGTATTTTTGTCACTGCTTCAATTTACTTCACCACTGAGCTCAACAAGGTTCATACAAACATCAGTCAGTAAACCAAATGCTGTTCTGTGTGCCTAATTCTTGGGCAAGTGAAGTCCAATTTGGGAGACAGGTTTTTTTTTTTTTCTTTTCCTTCTAACACCTTCTTTGGAGAATTCATCACTTGTCTTCTACTGTTACCTCAGTGTTACATTTCTCAGAAAATGGTAAATTTTAACTTATAGAGTGACTAACAAGTTTTTTGGTTTTCTAGTTTTGTTTTGAGGAAGGGTCTCTCTGTAGCTTTGGTGCCTGTCCTAGAACTAGCTCAGGCTGGCCTCGACTCACAGAGATCTGCCTGCCTCTGCATCCCGATTGTTGGAATTATAGGTGTACACCAGTACCACCTGTCCACAAGTATTTTTTTTCTATTTAAGTTGTACTTCAGAGGTCTGAGTAAAACACCATTTGCAGAAGTCATGACCAATGACATCAAGACCTCTAAGATAATGATCAAGATTTGTTAAAATTATTTTTATGGTCACACTAGAAATTTAAAAGTCTTGAATCCACAAAAATAATGATGCAAATACAACCATATCTCTGCTAGATTTTTGACACAGGATTGTATATCATTTAAAAAAATTGAAAATATTGGTCTGTGCCATTTGATAGCATCTGTGTTTCTATATTGTAAGAGTCATATAACATATAACAGCTGCTAAATTAAGTAGTGTGGTTAGAACATATTGATACAAGGCTAAAATAAATTTGCATAGATATGAATTTAGACATGTACTTCAAGCTGTTAAAATGTAAATAAAATATCATCTATAACAAATAGCCTATTGAGCTTATATTAATACACATAATTCGACTTAAGAACAATCCTTAAGACCTTTGCCAAGTGAGACTGAATTTTCTTTTTAATTCCATAAAAATATCATGCAAGTTTATTTTACATGGGTAAATTGACTTGAATATTAAAGTTATATAGTGTAACCAAATTCAGATATTTTACTTAATGTTTATTAATGGAGTATTATTGTGGCATGCGAGCTTAATTTGTTCACTTAATTTGTCATCTATGTTTTCACACTCAACATTTTACAACATCTTAGCAAATCTTAGACAAGTGTGATTGTTATATAACAGATACTACTGAGAACAGGTTATTTTTCTCAAACTATTTTCTTTTTTATTCATTGTGATTTTCAGATTGACCTGAGGACTCACAACATGGCTAGGGAACTGTAGCACCACTGAGCTGTTGTCCAAGCAATTATATTTAATATATTCCAATTAGAGATATATGAGACTCATCACAAATATAAATACACTGGTATTTTTATTTAAAAACAAAAAATAATCAATTACCTACTTTTGTTAAGTGTTCCTAATTTAATGTCTAACCTGAAAATCACAGCATGATTCAATAGCTTGAAAAGAAAAAAAAAGAAAATGATAAAAACATTTATTGTTGGATAATGGTAGCTATTTTATTTCTTGTGTTTTCTCACTGATTTTCATGGTCTTAGCAGTTATAAGGTGACTACATTTATTTTTTTAAATATAATTAGCTTTATGACTCATTGCACTCATATTTCTTCTGTTACAATTTAGTATATATTTACTGATTTGGGCAAAACCATCTCCTAGTACAAGGATGGTATAGGCATCATAGAAGTAACCAATCACTCTCTAGCTGACTTTTAGTCCTGATTCACATTATGATACTCATTAGTACCATCATCAGTCAACAATGTGTGAGTAGATATGTTAAAATCTCTGGGGGGCACTACTCCTATCATTCTGCTAAGTGGACATAGTATTAAACTGACTCCTAATGACTCACTATTGACCCAACTTTCCACCTCCACTTCAGAAGCTTTTATTTTCAGTAGATGATGAATAACGCAGAGACCCACAACAGACCAAAGTGCACAAAGTAAAAGATTGCAGCTTACTCAGCTCAAGTGGAACATATGGACCTCATACTCTCCTCCCAAAGTTCAAGAATCATTGAGTAGGAGTGGGTAGAAAGAACGTAAGAAACAGGGAAGGTAAATGAATACCAGAACAAGATGTCAGCAAGACACAACAAGGCAGCTTCATATATAAACTCACAAAGAAATCATGGTAACATACAAAATCCCTATGTAACCTCAAGCAAAACCAGATCTCAGAATGAAGAGATGAAGTCCCACTGCTAGCTGAGGAGACACTGACAAATAATAGCACACAAGAGAAAAAGAGACCATCAGTTTTCTTTGAGCATTTCGCCCATGGTAGATATGTTTACTACCCTCTAGTGGAGGGCCATGCATTCAAAAACATAGGGCAACACCAATTATACTTGAGTGAAAAATAAAAGGTTACGTGGATATGGATGGGAGGATCTTTCTAAAAGGAGTTGGATGAGGAGGTGAAAGTGAGAGAAACAATTATATAAAATTTCAAAGAATTTACAAAAATTAAATATTAAAGAAATTTGTTTAATGATTAAATTGTAAAAGCACATGGTGTGAAAGCCTTTAATTATAATCTAAAATGTAAAACAACCTTAAATCAACACTAGGACAAAACTTCCTGGATCTCTTCAAAAATATTCAAAAAAAATTTATAAGAAAGGAAATATGTACTTCATATGCATATTATCATATACACTAAAATATTTAAGCTAACATGACATAACAATCACAGCACTTGGAAGATGAAGGATGGAAAAGCATGAGTTCAAGCTCATCTTCAGAACCAGTGTATGTCCCAGACCAGTGTGAGTTATATCATCTCTCTCATTAAAATCCATAATAGTAGTAATAATAATAATAGAAGAATCGATGTAATAAATTTGATTTTGTTATACTTATTTGTGTTACAATAATTTATTATAGTTATACTGCATTAGCCCAATTTTGAAAACAATTTATCTGGTTTAAATCTACTGATTTTATGCATAAATATAACCATTGTTTAACATTAAAGTACAAAATCAAAATTTGAACTAAGTAATAATTACTGTCTTCTTTCTCAAGAAATGGAGATAAATTAAGTGTCTTACCATTATCTTCATATAAATTAAAATGTGTATGTGTGATCTCAGTGGCTACTCTATTATTTCTATGAGTAGGGACACTAATTATGTCACAATATCACAGCACTTTATTTTCTGAATCCTGTTTTCTGATGCATGTATGATGTAATAGCTTTCTTTTAGCAAATAAGTTTATCATACAGAATAAAAGCATTATTTCTTATAAATGCAAATGGTTATACAAACATGCATATCCAAATGAGTACACCTCAGTGAGTACATCTCATTGATGGTGGTTCTTCACAGAAAAAAAAGTGAGCATTTACTTCTGACTGAAGTTTACTTTCTAGTTTGGACTAATTGAATAAAAAAAGTACAGATTGAAGCCAACAAGATGATATGGTGAGAGACATTTTCTGGCTTTTCTTAGGTGAAACAGTCTAATAATAAGCAAATTTTCATATACATGTAAAGAAACCTCAAGAAGGGTCTTCTCTTCTTCCTTTGCAAGATAATGTTCCAATCACTGAAGTGTGCCTTGTGACCTTTAATTTTTCGTATTATTTTTTGGCGTTTCCTTTGAATTCTGAAAATCCTTTTTATTTTAATTGCTTGTTCTACTGTTAAGTCTTTAATTTCAATTTTAATGAACTACTTTTTTAATAACCCACGGAAGCTTCTCAGGACCTAGAGAAATATCAGCTCATTACCGGTAGTTGAAAAGGTTTGTAATGTTCACATCTCTGAGAAAAAGTTTTTTTTTTTAATAGAAGCCTCAAAACTTCATGATCTATGGTGAACTTTCAAAAGAATAGAAAGCTAAAAATATCTACAATCTCACAACAAGCAGCAGAAACATCTCTTGTTTCTGTTTTCTGGATGTTTATCTCAAGGAGAATCAAACACAGCTGGAGCCTTAGAAGCTTACATGGTTGGTTGGCCACAAAAACATTGTTCTGGACCCACAAAACATATATATACGTGTATATATAACAAAGAAATATTAACTGCAATATCTTTTGGAAGTGATGTGAATGTTTAGGAATAGAGTTCAGTTTATTTATACATGAAGTCTTGACAAAATGTCTTGCTTTGATTAATTCATGCAGAGTAAGAAGAAGAGTGGACTCTTCCTGATGCATAGAACCTAAACGTTTTGCTCTGTGCTATATGGAAGAAAGAGTAGGTAGGAGATGTACATTTGTTTTTTAAAAAAGAAAACTTCAGCTGAGAATCATCTGTTAAAATCTCTCTCCCATTTCTAATGGGGTTATTTGGTATTTTGATGTCTAGATTCTTGAGTTCTTTATATATTTTAGATATCAGTTCTCTGTCAGTTGTAGGGTTATTGAAGATATTTTCCCAGTCTGCTGTTGTTTTCTCTTATTGAGAGTGTCCTTTGCCTTACAAAAGCTTTTCAGTTTCAGGAGGTCCCATTTATTAATTGTCAATCTCAGTGTCTGTGCTACTTACCGGGTTTGTAGTCAGGAAGTAGCCTCCTGTGCTAATGCGTTCAAGGCTATTTCCCACTTTCTCTCCTATGAGAATCAGTGTTGCTGGATTTATGTTGAAGTCTTTGATTCACGGGAACTTTAGTTTTGTGCATGGGGATAGATATGGGTTTATTTTTAGCCTTCTATATGTTGCCATCCAGTTACACCAGCACTATTTGTTGAAAATGCTTTCTTTTTTTCATTGTATACTTTAAGAATTTCAAATGGCAGAGATACACATAAAGAATTATTCAACATTCTTGCCTATCAGGGAACTTCAAATCAAAATAAATCTGAGATATAATTTTACACCTGACAGAATGACCAAGATCAAAAATCCTAATTATAGCCTATGCAGGAAAGGATGTGGAGTAAGGGGAACACTCTTCCATTGCTGATGGGAGTGCAAATTTGTACAACCACTTTGGAAATCACTATGGTGGTTTCTCAACAAATTGGGAATCAATCTACCTTAAGACCCAGTGATACCACTATTGGGCGTATACCCAAAAGATGTTCAACGCCAATGACACTTCCTCAACTATGTTCATAGAAGCATTATTCAACCTGTCAACAACCTAGAGGCCCCTCAACTGAAGAATGGATAAAGAAAATGGCATATAGCTACCTATACAATGGAGTATTACTCAGCAGCGGAAAAAATGATAGAAAAAAATCATTCTGAGTGAGGTAACCCAGATCCACAAAGACAAACTTGATATGTACTCACTCATAAGTGGATATTAGATATAAAGCAAAGGATAAGCAGGCTACAGTACTCAGCCCCAGGAAAGCAAGGTAACGAGAAGGACCCTAAGAGGCAGACATGAATCTTCCTGGAAAGAGGAAGTAGACAGGATTTCCTGGGTAAACTGTGAGTGTGGGGGAGGAATAGAGGGAAGAAGATGAGTTGTGGGACTATGAGGGATCAGGATGGTTGAGTTGTGGGCAGGACAGAGCATGAAAGTGATGGGGGAGATATTTTGATAGAGGGGGCCATTGTGAGGTTAGGAAGAAATATAGTGTCAGGGAAGCTCCCAGGCACTCACATGGATGAGCCCAGCTAAGATTCCTAGCAGTAGTGGAGGAGGCTGCCTGGATTCGCCTTCCCCAATTCTTCATCAGATTGGTGACTGCCCTAGTTGTCATTGTAGAGCTTTCACTCTGTACCTGATGGAAGCAGATGTAGAGAGCCACAGACAAGCACTGAACCGAACTTTGGGAATCCAGTCGAAGAGAGGATAGAGGGATTCTATGAACCCGGGGGAAGGAAAAGATAGCGGTGGGGAAACCTGTAAGACAGTTGGTCTGAACTTGTTGGAGTTCAGGGACTCTGGACACACAGCTAGATAGCCAGCATGAGACCGACCTAGACCCTTTGTATCTGGATGACAATTGTGTAGCTTGGTCTTTTGTGAGGTCGCTAGCAGTGGGACCAGCACCTGTTTCTGATGCATGAACTGGCTCTTTGGAACCTATTCTCTATGGTGGGATGCCTTTAATTCAGTCACAATGTCGCAGGGAGCAGCTTGGTCCTGCCTCAGCTTTATGTTCCATGCTTTGTTGATTCCCATGGAAGGCCTTACCCCGTCTAAGTGGAGATGGAGGAGGAGTGGATACAGGAAGGTAAGGAAGGGAGTGAGATGAAAGGAGGGAAGGAAAACTATGGTTGGTATGTGAAATAAATAAAATCAATGGGGGAAAAAAGAAAACTTTAGAAAACTTGCCGACTAAGTCAGCAGTACTGCATTAGTTAGTCTGTCTATTCATGAAATGCCTATCATTAGTGATGCTATTTGATAGGAATTGGGGAAAAAATCCAAACCACGACCCTCACCCTCACCACTTGTTTATTGATGAGCCTTGTTTATTGATGGTGTCATACAAGTAAGTACAGTTTTCAGTGAGTTAACCAAGAAGAGTTGGAGCCTAAATTTATTTCAAATGGGGCTCAAACTGAGAGGTCTCTCACTAGCTTTTCTATATGGATCCTGAGTAATGATGATTTCACCCTCTACATGGCTTCACAAACCTCCTTACTTTGTTACAGGAGGCACAGTTGAGCATTCTATCTGCTGTACTCTTTTATAAAAAATAATTAAAAAATTAAAAATTGTGTTTACATTTGTATAGACAAACATAAGACTATCATAAATGCATCAAACATGAGTATACAGTTGTGTGTGGAAACAAGGCAACACCATATAACATGTTGTGAATATGACTAATTATATTGCCCATTTATTTAGAAAGTATTTTTGACAATCTTTTTTTAAACTCCTAATAATGATTATCTCAAGTAACCCTTAAAATAGACCTGAAATAAATATATTTTTGTTCATGTGACAATTAAAGGAATTCAAGTTAACAAAGTTTGAGCAACTTAATTATTGCCTAGTTTTGACTAAATGGAGAAACTCATGTTTAAATGAAGCCAAAAAGCCTGTGCTTTTTGAAAAAAAATCAAACAAAAAGAAATCTGAGGCAATTATTTCAGCCCTTTCAGGTATAAAACTCCAGTATTGTCTATAAATGACAGACCAGTGTAAAACATTGCAAAACAACACAGTGCACATTATCTTTCAGACAAAAGACTGAGTACAGCAAATAAGTTATTAAATGAAGCGAACAAAGAACAGAAAAGATGATGGAAAATGAAGCAACAACTCCAGTAGTCAAGAGTGCAGTGCCAAGGAAGAGACAGGCAAGGAGAAAGCTTTGCCAACATGCTGAAGATGGTTTTGCTCATGTTATGGTGAGTGTCTAGCCACGGAAAATGTTGGCAGCCCAACAGAGCACATCTGGGAGACATTTAATTTATTTACATATATTTGAGTTATTTCTACAGTGTGGTGTTTGACAATGAAAAATAATGTTGCAGTAGACCTTATAACTGAAGGGAGAGTCAGTAGAATAATAAGAGTGTCCTAAGGCCTTCACTTTCTGTAGAGTCAATCTTCAAATTCATTTTCTGTTTTCCTGACATGTTCACAGGATATGTTGGGTTTGACAAGAAATTTTATTTTGATTGTCATGTGCTATCCTAAGAAAAAAGCTCATAGAGGAGCAGAAATCCCAAATCACATTTGTTCTTCAAGTGTTTCAAATGCCTAGGGTCACCCTGAAAATATAGCCTACGACTTACCACTGTAAAATTTCTGATTTACAAAGTTTGTTTTCTGCCTGAAGTGAAATGAATGAAAGAAACTAGACTATACAGAAACAAGGGATGATGTTTCCTTTAAATTGCCTTTGCCTATATCTTTTTATGAGATGAAATCATAACATCAGGCACATCAAGTAAGAGGAACTTGACAAAAGACACACAAACAGTTCAATTGATAAGAATAACCAATAAAATAACAAACATATTCAGGGAAAAGATAACACAGTATCTTATGATGAAGTTTATTTATTGTGTGGGTAACATAGTGGAAGATTAGCACCCTAGAGACTGATAAGAACAGATAATAGATTATCTCAAAGAACTCGATGAGAAAATCCAGGTGGGGAACTCTGAACTCTAAGTGAAACTTGTGAACAAGAGAGAACAGGTGAGGTAAACACTGACTTAAGGATTTGGGCACTAGAGAAGAAGGAAGAAAAGGGTGTATTAAAAAAGGAGATGGTGTCCACAGGGATGTCCCCAGCTAGATACTTGGGCAG